>JAODAL010018864.1:0-73545 GCA_025379985.1 Phyllomedusa bahiana
TGCTGCTGCCGTGACCTCCACACTGTGTGAAATTTTGCCACCTGTGGCCCAATACTGTTTTGCCGCCTCCGAATGTCATTGTGCCCACTGCCGCGTCATGGGTGTGGTTTCCTTTGTCACCTCCCACTTTTGTCACTAATGTTGCCACCCGAGCTCTCAGCTTGTTTTTTTCCAGCTTTCGCTAGCAGACTTTATTTAGGGTACAATTTTCCCCCTTGGTTTTTTTGGGCATTTTTTCCCCTTAAGTGCCCTGGGGAAATTTTTTTGTGAAGCGATTCTAAAGCCGGCGGGAGTAAAGTGCGTGTCATACTTTAAAAAAACAAAAATTGTATGAAGACCAAAAACCCCAAACTCCCTTTTTCATAATTTTAAACCAAAGGCACAACGTTCTACAGCACCCTGCAGGGTTGGGCACCCGGAAATAAACTGTTTTTTTTTAAAGTGATTCGTGCCCAAGAATTCGGCGAAACAATTTTGTCGGGGAAATTCGGCGAAGTGACCGAACCGAATTTTTGAAAATTTTGGCCATCTCTAGATGTGCAAAAATCCCCTCCCCAGTAAAAATTTCCTGCGTGGGTTTTCTAAAGGCTGTTTTTATAATCTACCCCCCGGGCCCCTCCGGGTTATGAGGGCCAGGAAAAAAAATTTTTTTCAGCATTAATTTTTAAATGTGAATTTTAGACCCCCATTATGATTTTAATTCCCGCAAATGAGAAGAAACTCTCTTTGGAACCGGTCCTTTTAATGAAAATGTCCAATATAGCGACCCCATAGGGCCCCATAATGTTTTTAACCTTTCCGTTCCTCCGAGAAAAACAATGGTGTTTTCCCCCCACCACCCAGGAGAAAAAATTTACAAGGTGGGGGGTTTCAGGGGGTACCCATTGCGGGGCCCCCCAATTTGGGGGAAAACGACCATTGAAAAGGGAAATAATTTTGAGTCAAGACAAAAACGCATCAAAAGGCCAAAACAAATTTTTATGTTTCCCCACAAGAACTGATTCTTTTAGAACCAAAAACTCCAAAACTCTTAGCCCCTTTATTTGTGTATAGACTAAAAAAAGCCTCTACATCGATGTTCCCCAAAAAATGCTCCCTTTCCCCAATCACAATTCTTTTAAGTTTATGAAACAAGGGCCTTTTTGTCCCTGATATACATGGGGAGGGGCAAAAACCAAACCCCTCAGAATCTGGCCAAAAAAGACCCCCTTTTTCTGCGTTAGATTCCCCAAAGCCGGACACATGGGGCTACATTTCAAAAGGGGATAGACCCTTTTGAAATTTTTGAAGTCCCTTAAAAAGGGCGCCAATTGAGGAGATTTCGGGAAAAAAAATTCAAAACTCCTTATTGTGTTACGATTTTATGCAAAGTGAAATCGGCACGGTATTTACGGTTTATCGGGTTTTTTAGAACCGGATAACATAGGTTAAAATCTGTGAAAATCTATTAATATCGCGCCCTTTTTGGCGGCTTCCTGTCATTTTGGCGGGGGGGGGGGGCCGCAAAACACTTACAGGGAAAAAGAGCAGCAGGGTGAGCTGTGTGGGGCCCACGTCATGACTGGGATGTTTATGGTTGCGATGGCTGGAAAATCACATGACCCTCGTTTTACATAGAACATCCCTTCCTGTCATGATCAGTGTGTGTCAGTATCTCCAAGGAGTAGACGGTGCTCTTCCTCTGTGCAAACAGCTCAGCGAAATTATCTATTTGTTCACAGAGACAGCACCTACTTTAGCTGAGATCCTTAGAACTTGTTAGATCAGAGATTTGAAGATTTTATGTAGTTAGGTAAGAATTGTAAAGGAAGCATCTACCTGCTGTAAGAAGTTAACGGGGGCGAATGCGGGGGGGGGGGGGGTCCCGCGGGCGAACCACCGACAGGCTCTTTAAAGTGACAATACTGGATATGTGCACGCCCAGATTTAGTGGTAGACATTGCATTGCAATAGCTTTATTATTATTATTATTAACAGTTTTTCTGTTAAATAATTACTTGGATAATGGGCAGCCTGAACTTATATTAGGCTACAGATCTTTTTTAGTAACTGCAGGTCAATTTTTTAGGTGCAAAAACCACTTTTATTATCAGTAAACATTCAGCTACGTGTTTTTTTTCACTATCGCAGGCCAGCTTTGATGATAGAGCCACCTTGGCAGTTAAAATTGAAATCCAAGCAATTTTGTAGTCACCACAGGTGAATGAGTAGGTGCCAAAAATACCTTTTTTATCCGTATACTTTCAGATACGTGTTATTTTTCACTTTGGCACAGGCCAGGTTTGTTGATAGACCACCTTGCAGTTAAATTTGAATCCAGCAATTTTGTTTCACCACAGGTGTATTGAATAGGTGCCAAAATACCTTTTATTATCCGTATAAACATTCAGATAGCGTGTTTTTTTTTTTTTTCACTTGTGGCACAGTCCAGGTTTGTTGATAGAGCCTCCTGCAGTTAAATTTAATCCAGAAATTTTGTATCACCACAGTTTGATAGGTGCCAAACATACCTTTTATTTCCTTATACATTCAGATATCCGTGTTTTTTTCACTTTGGGCACAGGCCAGCTTTGTTTGATAGAGCCACCTTGCAGTTAAATTTGAATCCAGCAAATTTAATAGTCCCACAGGTGTATTGATAGGTGCCAAAAAATACCTTTAATTATCCCGTATACATATTCAGATACGTGTTTTTAATCACTTTGTCACAGGCCTGCTTGTTGATAGAGCCACCCTTGTCAGTTAAATTTGTAATCCAGCAATTTATGTAGTCACCACAGGAGTATTGATAGGTGCCAAAAATACCTTTTATATCCGTATACATTTCAGAATCATGTTTTTTTCACTTTGGCACAGGCCAGCTTATGTTGATAGAGGCACCTTGCAGTTAAATTTGAATCCAGCAATATTAGTATGTCCACCACAGTGTATAGATAGTTGCCAAAATACCTTTTATTATCCGTATATACCATTCAGATACCGTGTTTTTTTCACTTTGGCACAGGCCAGCTTTGTTCGATAGAGCCACCTTGCAGTTAAATTTTGAATCCAGCAATTTTGTAGTCACCCAGGTGTATTGAGGTGCCAAAAATACCATTTATTATCGTAGACATTTCAGATACGTGTTTTTTTTCACTTGGCAGCAGGCCACTTTGTTGATAGAGCCACCTTGCAGTTAGATTTGTAATCCAGCAATTTGTTGTCCACCACAGAGTATTGATAGTTCCAAAAATACCTTTATTTATCCGTATACAATTCATATACTGATTTTTTCACTTGACACAGCCATCTTTGATGATAGAAGCACCTTACATAAATTAATTTGAATCACAATTTTGTAGTCAACCGCAGGGGGTAATTGACTAGGACCAAAAATACCTTTTATTATCCGTATACATTTCAGATACATTGTTTTTTTCACTTGGCACAGGCCCAGCCTCTTGTTGATAGAGCCATCTTCAGTTAAATTCAATATAGCAATGTTTTGTAAGTCACCCCAGTGTATTGATAGTTGCTAAAAATACCTATATTTATCCTTATACATATTTCAGATTACTTTTTTTTTCACTTGGCAACATGCCAGCTTGTTGATAGAGCATCTTGCAGTTAAATTTCAATTATAGCAATTTTGTTTTTGGTTTGAGGGATTTGGATAGCTGTGATTTGCCGTCTTTTAATTAAGAGACGTTCCAAAACTCTTCCATACCCCACTCAAATTTTTATCTTTCTGAACATGGAGCGAAATGCAGGAGGTTAAGCGAGTCAAAGAGGGGGGTAGGACATGGAGGTAGAGGTACGAGAGAGGTGCTCCTTCCAGTGCTTGGCGACAACACGCAAGCCAAGCAGACAGCAAGAATGCGGTTTGCAAGACCGTCAAGCTGTCCATCGCTGGTCATTGGCCCTGTGATATCTCAGTAACGAACTCGTCGCCAATCTGTCCTTCAGTGAGGTTAATGCAATCTGCATCCACATCTACTCCTCAGTCCTCCAGTCACGGCCACAAATGTCTGTCCATCAGCATCATCAGCATCCGTCGCAACATGAAGCAGCCCAAATGTCAACCTCGATGTACCCACCACTGTGGATAATTCCATTTTCTAAGACCTCTTGATGACAAAATGCGGTTGGGGTTAGAAGGCAATTAAAAGAACAAGAGGCCAAAGAGGTAGGATTTTTCTCAGCTCTGACGCCCAGTTACTGATGCCATCATTAGGAGGAGAAGGACAGCCGTCAATCGGCAAAAATTCTGGCGGTCGGCAACGCCTTGCAGTCCCTCCTGCTTTAGTCCCGCAGCTCTGATGCAGAATGTCAGGACGACGAAAGTCCCACCTGTGTTGATGATGACGATGACGACATTGCCGGACCAACATGTTCATTTCAGAGCAGAAATTTGCAGCGATCGCTTATCACTGGAGGAGAGGAAGACGATGGGGTAGTGTCAGTATGGTCCTGCCCTCAAAAAGGAGAGGTCGTTCCGCAGAAGTCCGCTGATATGACTCTGCCAGCCACGTCAGCGCAAACCCGCTCCTCGCTTATCACCGTCAAAAAGGTCCAGGACCTCTCAAGTCCTGGGCCTTCTTATGAGCAAAAGCCTCTGATTCACCCAGTGATGTCATATGCCGCCTTTGCCGTAAACTGCATAAGTAGAGGTCAAGAACCTTAGGTGGTTAACACCCCCACCAACATGTCTAGTCACATGTCAGCGAAATTGCATGAGTATGAAATGGAGGAACACTTGCCAATAAAGGCCAGAACCGACGCCGGGCCTCCAACCAGCTGTCACAAGCCCTCTGTCTCCGCCTCCTCCCTCCGCAAACAACCAACGTTCCTCAGCTGCCCCATGTCTCTCAGAGTCATGATCAGGGATCAGCATCCGCTTTCAGCCTCCACCTCGTCGAGAACCACCAGCACCACCAGAGACCCCATCCTATCCCCTTCTCCATCCAGCCAGTTTGACGACACTTCATGCCTGCCGTAAAAACAGCGGTCAGTCCAGCACCAGCCTTCTGTCCTTTCCAGTTGGGGAGCATAAGAAACACTTTACAAAACCCAAACCATCCAAAGCGAAAAGCAGAATGTCGGCATTGCAGGCTTTTGGCCTTGGAAATTTGCCTTACGTCTGGTGGACACAGATGGGTTCCGCCATGTCTGGCCCTGCCTGCCCCCAATCCCAATGCGAGCAGGGCATTTCTTGCCAGAAAAGCCGTCCCACACCTGCCACCACGTGTCATCTAAAATTTCAAGCGTGTTGTCTGGCATCTGTGGCCGGAAAAGTCCATCTGACCACCGACACATTGCCAAGATAATGCACGGCCAAGGCCGCTATATCTCTGTGAAGCTCATCATGGGTGAGCTGTGTGGATTTCTCGGGGGTGACGGTGGTTCTCAGGCTCGGCGCACGCTCTTCAAAACCGCGAGGGATGGTGCAGGGATCTTTTCCCCCAAGGTACTCTGTGCACACGTGCCCAGAAAACCAGGCCGTGTTGAAATTAAAACTGTCTTGGAGACTGTCCCCACACACAGGTCTGACTGTGAACGGCTCTCGCGCAACGATACCGACGCGCTGGCTGGGTGCCAAGAACTCTTGTGCCAGCAAGGTGGTGTGCGATAACGGGAAGAAAATCCTGCTGGCCGCCCTTAAGATCTTTATGCTGGACACATCCCTTGCCCTGCACATGTCATGAAACCTTGTCGTCCAGAAAATTTCTAAGAGCTTACCCGGGTCTGGACAGCCTTCTGAGGAAGGACTCGAAAGTCTAAGTCGCACTTGCGACGTTCGCATCCGCTTCGAGCCCGCCTGGCTCGATGCATTGTCTAGCTCGGCCTCGTCCGTCAACTGGCCGGCTCATTGTTGACGTGCAACATACAACGCTGGAATTCCACCCTCCGCATGCTTCCAAGCGATTGTGCATCAGCGCAATTGCATTACGCAGTACGAAGTGACACATGGCCTGACCAGCAGCGTTGCGGACACTCGGTGGTGTTGAGCCACCCGAGAGTGAGGCAGGTGAAAGAGCTCTGCACCATCCTTAGCCAGTTTCTTGAAGAAGCCACCAAAAATTGTCAGTGCAGACAATGCCCTTGTCAGCATGAGCATTGTGGTGATCTTAATTCTGGAACGATCGTTTGGGACACTCTGAAACAACAGGTCCCGCAGCGACGGAGGAGAGACGGACACAGAGCGGACAGGAGCCTTTCTTCTCTGTCACATCCACAAGGTCCCGACAGTTTCCAACAATTTCATCGGTCCTTCATTAGGCAGTGTTTCGGGTCCAGTTCTATGCAAGGTGGCGCAACAGCTCTCAGGTGCATCATCTCAGGCAAGTCAGGGCTTGTTGAAGCCTGTGCGAGGAAGCGGAGGAGGAGGAGAGGTATTCCTAACACCGACGTTACAGACGTCCCTTGCCTTGGGAAGAGGATGCCGCAAATTTGAGGCGGAGGAGGAAATGAGGAAGATCAGTTTGCCTAGTGACCCTCGACACAGAGGCTTGGGAAATCAATGTCTCCATCTCTTCACATGAGTTGCTTGGTTCTTCCATTTCCTCCAACAAGATTCCTCGCATTAAGGCCATCAAAATGAACAACATTTTACTGGTGGCCACCCCTCCTGAGATCCCCCGTACAAAACAAAAATTCAGCCATTGTCCTTCCCCACCCACAACCAAATAGAGATTAAAATGCAGGAAATGAGACCTTTGCAGATTGATCAACTGTAGACATCTTTGCGTCTGATTCACGTTCTTCAAATGGTCACGGTGGAACACATCAGTCGACGTGACAGTCAGTAAGAGTCCAAGCAGCCTGTAGCCGCAGCCAGCAGCAGCAGCAGGCAAGGTGGCAGAAGCCCTAATACGTGACCCTCGTGGCAATCTTTATATACCACCCTCACCACGCAATCAATGCAGGGCAACACATCCAACATAACAGAGACCTAGCTTAGATCATGGTGCACGACTTCTGCGACTCAACAACCGATGTTTTTTGGATGAGGCGTTCCGACCCAAAAGACTTCTGGTATCCAAAATTGATGAATGGCCCGAGCACGCTCGCCACGCCATAGAGTGTTGTCCAGCCTACAGCCAGCGCATATCAGAGCGGACCTTCAAGGCACAGATGGATGAGTCATTACAGACAAACTCATCCGGCTTTCCACAGATTATAAAGTGATCGTTTGTACTTTCATCAGATGAATCAAGCATGGCTCTCTCTAATGTTGTTGCCCCAATTCCGAGGGTCCTCGATTATTAGTTGCTGGTCCTACATCACATTCCTCTTCAAACAAAATGGTCCCCTCGAAAACTTTTTTTTTAAAAAATATCATTTCTACTGCAATTTTTTAATCTCTTTTTTCTCCCACAGTTAATTTTGCTGGTTATGCTGTGAGGAGACGTAAAAGACAGCAAGGTTTTTCATGCAACACCGTATTCCAGTTTACTCACTTATCTTAGAAGTTTTCCGCATTGTCAATGTGTTTATGAAGGTCATTGTGCTGTGAAGATACAGCTATAATTATGGTCCTTGAAACAGAAATGTGGCTATTTAAGTGCATTCTCCCTCACCAATTTTTAATATGGCTGAGAAGCCATATTTATATTTTTTTTTGGGGTCATGTTGCTGTGAGATACAGCAATAATCAATTGTCCTTAGGAACAGAAAAAAGTTTGCTTCTACGTGGCATTTCTCCCTCACAATTTTTAACAGTGGCTTGATAAGTCATTTTTAAATTTTTTGGGTCATGCTTCTTGAAATATGCAGCAATACTAACAGGTCCTATTCTAAAAAATTTGTTTTCTAACAGACATTTGCTTTCTATCACAATTGTCCAAAGTGGCTCAAGTTCATGCTTTTGAATTTTGGAGGCATTTGCTGTGACAATGCAGCTATACTACTGGTCCTATTATAAAAAAATGATGTTTTTCTAACAGACATTTTGTCTTCACAATTGTCCAAAGTGGCTCAAGGGTCATGCTTATGAATTTTGGGGGCATTAAGCAGTGACATTGCACTATACTACAAGGTCCTTATTATAAAAAAATGTTGTTCTAACAGACTTTTGTTCTCCAATTTGTCAAAAGTGGCTTATGGGTCATGTTTTGATTTTTTGGGGGCATTTTGCTGTGACATACAGCTATACTATAGGTCCCATTATAACAAAATGTTGTTTCTAACAGACATTTGTTCTTCACAATTGTCAAAGAGTGGCTCAAGGGTGATGTGCTGCAGAAACAGGAATAGTTATGACACTGTTAATGGACCAAATATTGCAAATGACTTGTCTTTGTCAAGATCTTTAACACGAGCTAGTAATATAGGGGGGGGGGGGGGGGGGGGGGGGGGGGGGGGGGGGGGGGGGGGGGGGGGGGGGGGGGGGGGGGGGGGGAATAGCAAATCCCTGTATTGAGACAACCCATTTAATAACATTAAAAAGAGAAACAAAGACATGGTGGGATTCCATCCTATTCTAAAAATGTGTTTTCTAGAAATTAAACTACTAAAAAACTTGCATGTACAAAATAGCTGTAAAAAAATTACCCTGAATTGAACAATGGAGTACAGGAAAACTTGACCAGATGTAGGTTTTTTTTTTATTCCAGAGGACATGAGTATGGAGCACGGACAGAGAACAAAGTACAGAGACAATTTCCTCAGCACGTTGTAAAAGCGAAAAGAATGCCAAGAAAAAGGGCACCTGGGTGGAAACAGGAGCGTTAACCACCAGTAATTTCCAATTGAAGCTCAATTGGTCCGCACATCATATGGAGGGCAAGCCGCTATGAAACCCAGGTCTTGACTGTGTACTGAGGAAGGCTGGAGGTCGTCTTGCCTTACAACTTCCGCTTCCCGCTCGAGTCTGCTTCAGCCCAGACTGTTGACGTTTGCGGCTTCATAAGGGCATTTTAAAACCTGCGTGTTTATTTTAATAATGACAGACTCCAGCCTGGCTTCTCAACCGCACCCACTGTAACTCCGGCCCTGGCTGCTGAATCCTTCGTGTTAATAGATGATCAGACGCTAGCCTGGGCGTCTCACCGGCACCCACTGTAAGTCTGTCCCTGGCAGCTGGACCTCCGCGTTAACAGATGATCTGACGGCAGACACTGGCATCTCACCGTTAGGTGCGAGCAGGAGTGCTTCAAATTTCTCTAAAAAATCAGATTTTGAAAAGGTGATTCTGTGAGTTAATGTGTCCAAAGGCTCCAGGCTGACACAAATTGCACAATTTGAGGCTTAAATTTTCTGGGCTGGAGTCACTATGGGTCTCATCATCTGATCTCCAGGGAGTCTGTCCCTAATCACTGAAGAAGGATTTGGAGGAAAAATGAAACCATTGAATTGAATTGGCTAATCACTCTCAGAAGCCAATGAGGGCAAATGTCTTCTCAACTAAAGTGTTTGGGGGATGATTAGGACATTTTATACTTATAGGGAGTGCGGACGAATAATAACACATCTGCACGTGTAAAATATACCTTTAAAAACTGCAGGAGGGGTGTATGGTAGTATGTTATCACACTTGAAAAAAAAAGCAAAATGATAATAGAAGTAAAACTAAAAATAAAACTCCCTAAATAAATTCTGTAACAAATGTCAGTTACCAAAAAAATATACTAAATGACAGTCAATGTAACAAATAGCATAGTGCCACTTGTGATCTGTGGATTCAAACAGGTTTCAGAGTCATGCTGTGGCCCCGAGGAGACAGGTATAAAGTCAACTGGTCCAGCTTCAACTAAAATGGTGGTTGAAAGACACCTTTTTTCCGGCACGTTTTAAATCTGGGAGTCATACAGGTATGGGGCTCATGCGCGTTCCAGGACAGGGATTAGTCTATGTCCAGTGACACTAAAAGGGTGGTTGAAAGACTCCTATTTTTCCAGCACTTTTTTAAAAAATGTGGTGACATGCAGGTTTGGGGCTCATGCTGTGTCCAGACAGGGACAGTCATATGTCCAGTGAAACTAAAATGGTGGTTGAAAGACTCCTATTTTCCCGCACTTTTTAATCTGGGGTCATTGCAAGATTGGCGCTCATGCGTGGCCCAGACGGTATGGTCCAATGTCCAGTGAAACTAAATGGTGTTGAAAGACTCCTTTTCCGGCACGTTTTAAATCTGGGAGTCATGAAGGTTTGTGGCTCATGCTGCGTTCCAGAAGGGAATAGTCTAGTGTCCTGTGTAACTAAAATGGTGGTTGAAGACCCTTATTCCACACTTGTTATAAATGTGGGGGTCAAGCAGGTTTGGGTTTCATGCTGTTGTCCAGGACAGGTACAGTATTGTCCAGTGAAAACTAAAATTTATGGTTTGAAAGACTCCTTTTTCCGGCACTAATTTTTTAATCTGGGAGGTCATGCAGGATTGGGGCTCATGCTGATGGCCCAGGACAGGTATGTTCAATGATCAGTGAAAACTAAAATGGAGGTTTTGAAAGACTACATTTTCCGGCACTTTAATAATCTGGTGGGTCAGACGGTTTAATGGTCCCATACTGTTGAACAGGACAGGTATAGAAAATGTCCAGTTCAACTTAATGGTGGATGATAAGACTCCTTTTTCCGGCACATTTTAAATCTGGGTGTCCATGTGCAGGTTTGGGGCTAATGCTGCGTTCCAGGAAACATGATAATTCAATGTCCAGTTCAGTAAAAATGATGTTTCAAAACATACTTGCCTTCTGGCACTTTATAATTTGTTTGTTCATGCAGGTATAAGGGTCCAGGCTGTGGTGCAAGACAGGGATAGTGAATGGTCCTGTATTTTTTGTTCTGTGGCATTTTATAACCTCAGGTGTCGCCCTAAGAAGTAGCCACGTATCCATTGACTGTTTGTGGATGTTAATTCCAGCTTCTCCAGCCCTGTTTGGGTGTAATAAGAAGTGTTGCACTCCCATAGACTCTAATGGTCATCGGTCGATAATCTATTATCGACTACGTAAATCGTCTTGAATAATATTGCCGTTATCGACTATCGACCCGATGACGATAGTCAAACTAATCGCACATCACAACTTTTGACAAACTGGTAGATGTTGGTGTATATCCAGACTGGAAGCGGTGCTAACTGCTCGGTCCGTGGCGCCTGGTCCGACGAGACTTCGCGTGATGTCCGCAAATTCTGTTGTTCTGCGCCTGCGCCGGAGGTCCGACCCATGTGACCGTTGTCGAACTTCCGCTTTGCGCGTTCGCATGGTAACATCCCTGGTTGTCCGAAAATAGAATCACTCTACACATGCCGAGCAGTAGATCAATGGGCCTATTAAGGTGAGTGACATGGTGAACCCCAGTCTCTGTCATCTGGGAGTCCATCAAATATCCCGGCTCCTTTAATTAAGGGGGGCCGTGGCTTTGTTCCCCCATCGTGAGGAACCCGTTTAAAATCTTTTTCCCCTCTAAGGGTTTTTATACATTACCTTTATGGGCCATCTCAAATTTGTGAGGGGTTTTTTTTGTCCTTGATAAAAACCAGTATGAATTTGGGGGGCTAAATAAATATTTTTATCTAACTAGAGTTTAGAAATTTCTTGACAATTTTTCCTTTTTAAAAAATTTGGGAAAATAATGGTTTTTTTCTCTATAAATAACCTGCTTTTTCCGCTATTGTTGAAAAAGTTGGGCCAAAATTTTGGGAGTATTTTATATCCCAGTGTGAGCCCCCGAATGAAAACCTCTGGAAAAAGGGAGGAAAACCTTGCTTTTTGGGGTTATTTTGGGGCAATATAGGGGCCATATATATTTTTGGGGGGACATTGTAGGGCCAATTTGCTGTAAAAAACAATATACCCTGATTTTTTATGAAAATTTTTTAAAAAGGGGGTTTTCCAAACAAAAATTTAGGTAGGGGGTTTTTGCAGGGGGAAAATAGATAGGAGGTTTTTTGGGGGGGTCGTCCTTTTTGGGGTAGGGGCCCTCGCTTTTATAGGTAGGGGGTTTTTATTATATAGGAAACTAGGTTTTTTATAGGGGTTTTTTTGAGTGAAAATAATAAATTTAAATTTTTTTTCATCTTTTTTTAGGCTAACCCTATTTCCCATAAAATCTTTTTCCCAGGGAAATTTTTTTTAAGGGTTGCTCCTATTATCTGGGTTTTTCCCACCCCATCCCTTAAAATCTTTTAGGGGAAAAAATGTTTTTTGTAAAACCTACATCTTTTCCAAATTCCCGCGGGCCCCACCCAATTTAAAAAAAGAAACTTTAAAGGGATTTAAATTTTGGAAAAATTTCATTACTGCAAGGGAAAAAAAAATGAAAATGTGGGGTTTAAATTTTGATCAAAACTGTTTTTTAAAACTCCCCCCCCAAATTCGTCAAGGACCCCAGCACAGGTGGTCCCCCCCCCCCTAAAAAACTAAGGCGACAATTTTGAACTTTCCATGGCGGGGCGCATTTTTTTTTTGCCAGTTTCCCCGGGGAATTTTGCCCTGAATTAAAGTCGGCGCCGGGCGACTCATACAAGCGGGGGAATTCCCCCCCCCCTCGTCCCTGTGTGGGGCGCAGTGGGGGGACTTACGCACACGGGGCCCGCCTAAGATTCGCCGCCGACAAATTCTCATAAAATGCTTTTTGTACATCCACCGGGACCCACCAGTGTTTGGGGGGAAATGCGGGGGGTTTGGGGGCAGTGCGGGCTGTCCTAATTTTCCCCCTCCGAGGGGGGGCACTCAAACATGCCCGGGAAAAATTTTGCTGCCCTCAAACCCTTTTTGGGCCCATGTGGGGCTTAGGGGGCAGAAGAAACGCGCCTAAAAAATTTTTCCATTCGAACAGGCTGGAAAAAAAGTGAGAAATCATTAAAGAAAGGGCCGTTCCCGTTTTGAATCAAAAAAACGCCTTTTAAAAGTTTTAAAAATTTTCTGAAAAAGGGGCTGACAAAACCCCCAAAAAAATACATAAATAAAATCAATTTCCAAAAATGTAGAATGGTGCTACATCAGGAACTAGGATCTTGGAAATTAATTAACAATAATATGGGGGTGACAATTTTTTTTTTTTATTCAATAAATTCATTTTTATATCTTTATTTTCGTTACACCCATACTATTGATCCTTACCTAACGAAAATAAAGAAGTAAAAATGAATTTATTGAATTAATATTTTTTTTCCGTTACCCCCATATTATTGTTAATTTTCTATACAGTTCGGCACAACTTCGGGAGTGTTATCATTTGATTTCGGCCATGTACAGTTTTGTTATAGATTGCATTAGAAAACCCTTAAGAGCGTTTCTCGCTCTCCCATTGGTCCAAATAACCGCGCCTCTTTAAAATTAGCCAATCACAAACAGAGCTCGCTCTGCATTACTTTTCCCCATAGAACTCTCTGAGAAGGTAGCTCAGCCGCTGATTGGCTAAGCTGGACGAGCCCCTCTTCTCCCCAACCAATCACAGTACTAGAATATTTCTCATAGACAGTAATAACTTTTAGGGCGCTCTTCTATCGCACCATTCTTTCTACATTCAAAATAGACGCACTACATATGATTGGTGGATTCATATCTGCCGCCTGGGCTCAACCAATCAGCTCTTTTCTGCCTTTTTTACTGTATTTTGAACTGTCTCGCCTCTGAATTTGATTGGTCCATACTTCTCCATAGCTTATAATGGTTCCCTGTCGCACCTATTCTGATTGGTTGGTTTCTGCCGACCAATGAGAAGAGCTTAAAGAATTTTAATTACTGTATTTCCCGGCAATTTTATAGAAGGTTTCAGCTCTTTTTCAGATAATATTTTACACTTAATAAAAATGTTTTTTTTAATCATATTCCATGCCGCACGGCGCTGAGAGCCGAGACTTCATTGCCCCGATTTCTCTATTGACTACAATGGGACAAGTAGCTCGCGCTCTGATTGGCCGGGATAGCCAAGCTCCCGCTAGTTGAACCAATCAGCTCTTTTCTGCATTTTTACTGTATTTTGAACTGTCCCTCCTTTGCATTTGATTGGTCAATACTTCTCCATAGGTTATAATGTTTCACTGTCGCTCCTATTCTGATTGGTTGCTTTCTGCCGACCAATGAGAATAGCTTACAGAATTTGAATTACGTTTTTTTCTGGCAATTTCCAAGATCCTAATTCATGATGTAGTGCCGTTCTAGATTTTTGGAAAGTGATTTTTTTTTTTTTAAGGTTTGAGCTCTTTTTCTGATAATGTTTTACACCTAATAAAGGCGATTTTTTTGGGAATCATACTCCATGCCGCACGGAGCTGAGAGCCGAGATTCTGTTGCGATCTTCTTCTATGTTTCCTCTCATGTTCTGTTCTCGCTTCACTTCGCCTCCGCCGGATCATTTAGACCAGAATCAAGTAGGTCTGCTTGTCGAAGCTGGCAACCGCTGCAATGCGCCGCACTTTGCCGAGCCGCGATCGTACATGCCTCAGAGTTTTCTAGCGCACTGCGTCCCGCCCCGAAACGCCCACACCGCGCCCACACCGCACCCATTGCACGCCCCTTCATGCAAGGCGCATCTGAAAGTGGCGAACGCTGCGGCTAACATCGCATCCCTGCGTCCGACAACGGATTCGGGCTGGTGAGGCGCAGGATACGCCAGAAAACAGGCGAAAAGCCCGTTCATACATGTCGCCCTAAAATGTTACCTCTCTTGGAGCCTGTTCCGACTACAACACCTCAGGGAGTGAAAAGTAGATCTTGTCCTATAAAAGAGAAGCCTTCATGGCTCTATGTAGAAGGAAAAATTAAAATAAGTAAAACACAAACGTGACAAATAAAATAAATCTCTGCAACGTTAAGGAATTAAAGCTCCAGACTCTTTTTTTTGGTGTGTCAATTTTCTTCAATATTCTTCCTAATATAAGTAAAAAACAAGACAGATGGCACTTATTAAACATTCAGCTTCATAGTCACAATGGTTATTTAACCACGTTGACCCAATATCAAAGGTTAAACTGCCCAGAATAAAGCCATATGTCCACTGTTAGGCTTGGTCATTTTACAGCTGAGGCAAAAATAAAACAACGTCCTGGTTGTTCTGATTCCTTTTGACATTTTTGTACAAGAAGCCGATAGCTGAATTTTGCATTTGTATCTTCACTGGACTCCATTTACTTGACTTAATTATTATTGCATTCATAGAATTAACATTATATATCTCCCCTAAGTCCTTGGCAGCTGGAGACTCTTGGAATTAGTTTGTTTCATTATGAGGTGCACCTCGGCATATGTCTTGATGCTGACAACAAATAAACAAATGCCAAGGGCAGAACAAATGCCGAGTTACCAAATAAATCTGTGATGGTGATGCTTACTGTCTGCATGACTGTGGATCATTAAAGGAAAGCACAACAGCATTAAAGGGGTTGTCGAGTAGAAAAAAAGCAATATATATATATATATATATATATTGTAAGTGGCCGCGGGGTATAGTGGTGGAGGGTATGTATGTAATCACCAGGTGGCTGGCCTCGGTGATGTAAAAAACCCTATAGTTTTGCCAGCGACATTATGTTGCTGAGCCATTTTTATTGTGGTAGTTCGGGTCGGGTTTTTTATGGAGCGGCCCAAGAGTCTGGGTGGGACGGCCGCTCCCATACTCCAGCCCGGGCCTTACCAGGCATATAAAGGCAGCTGACACAGCTCAGGGTGGAGCTGTGTGATTATGCTGAGAACCTCTCTGAAGGGAGGACATGCAAAGCTGTCTCCAAGTGTCTGCGAACACTTCTACTGCTGACCCGGTGAGGTTGTTTTTGTTGTTTGGCTGTAAACCCTGAAGCAAGGACTGTCTTTATTTTTGCTGTGCTAAGCTGAAGGAAGCATGTTTGTTTTTCCGTTATTCAAGTCCGAGGGACAATAAACTTTATGTTTGGTTTTGCACCTAAACCTGTGTCTGTGCTAATCCAGGGACTACCTAGGAGCTGACACCCCCACAATTGGTGTTTTGGATGCGGGCAGACACGACCCGAGAGCACAGGTTGGAAATATTGGTGCATAAGACTGTATGTCCTGGGTAAAAGCCATAGCACGCTCTGAGAAAATGGAGGAACTCATTAAGCACCTGGTGCAGAGCAACGTGCAGCAGCAGCAAGCGCAACAGGAGACAACCAGGGCTCAACAGGAGACAAACCAGCTCCTGATTCAGCAGATGGCTCTCCTGACTGAAGCCATAAGAACCAGGGAGCCTGTGCCTCCGCCCAGCGCCAGTGACAGTACTAAGGCAAGGAGGACTGTGAGAGAGGCATTACAGAAGATGACCCCAAATGACGATGTGGAAGCCTTTCTGTCCGTGTTTGAGAGAGTGGCGGATAGAGAGAAACTGCCCCCAGAACAGTGGGCAGAGGTCCTTGCCCCATACCTGACCGGCGAGCCTCAGAAAGCCTACTATGACTTGACTCTACAAGATGCTAAGGAATATAGCAAGTTAAAGGCAGAGATACTGGCCCGTCTGGGGGTCACGCTGGCGGTCCGAGCCCAAAGGGTGCACCGTTGGGGGTATAGCAGGGACAAGCCTCCCAGGTCCCAAATGTTTGACCTGCTCCATCTGGTCCAGAAATGGCTGCAGCCTGATACCTGTACTCCGGCCCAGATGGTGGAACGGGTTGTAATGGACCGTTTTGTTCACTCGCTTCCTGAGTCTGTCCAATGTTGGGTTGCCCAAGGAGATCCCCAGAATGCTGACGACCTGGTGAGCCTGGTTGAGCGATATGTGGCTGTCGAGAACTCCCTGGGCAGTGAAGGGAGCCTGAGATCAGCATACTGGAATATCCCAGGAGGAGCTAGGGCTCCAAGGAGGTGGCCGAAATCCTCCAGTGAGGGGCGTCCGAAGACCCAAGAGGGACTAGTGCCGGTGACAAAGAGTCAGGCCCGACCCATCGTCTGTTGGAGGTGTCAGGGTCCCGGCCATATAGCCGCCCGATGCCCTACTACAACAGAGCCTATGGACTGCTCCGCAGGGCGGCGCTGTTCGTATTTCGCTTACCCAGCCTGTAGTGCTGTTCCTCATCCAGGCGAGGGACCGCAGGCCTGCCGTGTGCGTGTGAACGGAGTCAAAGTAACTGGACTCTTGGACTCAGGGAGCCTCGTCACCCTGGTGACTGCTACACTGCCACATGAGCTGGTCCCTGGGAAACGGGTGGGGGTCATATGTATTCATGGGGATACTAAGGCCTACCCCCTGGCCCAGGTTTCCCTGCACACTGACTGTGGTATCGTGTCCCACGGTGTGGGAGTTGTGCCGAATTTACTGCATGACATAATTATTGGTCGGGACTTCCCTCTGTTCTGGGAGTTGTGGGCCAAGGCTGAAGTGCCTGATCAACCAAAGTGCAATGATGTTTCTGGGGGTGGTTCTACCTCATCGGTCAGGGGGAATGAATTTCCTATGTGTGTACTGGCTGGGGATGAGGAAGAGGAGGTAACCCCTGAAACGGTTGTCCCTGATCTGGAGGTCTCCCGGGAGAATTTTGGGACTGCCCAGCTCCGGGATCTGACCTTAAAGGGCGCCCTTAATCAGGTAACAGTACTAAATGGGGCTCCACAAGAGCCTGGGGCTGATAATCGGTTTCCTCACTTTGCCGTAAATAACGACTTGCTGTATCGAGTGAACAAAGTGAGAGACGAAGTGGTGGAGCAATTAGTTGTGCCGCAGCCGTACCGACGTATGGTGTTAGATATGGCCCACTCTCATGTGTTGGGTGGTCATTTGGGGGCGGACAAAACCCAGCAACGAGTCTTACAAAGGTTTTACTGGCCCGGGTGCTTTAGAGAGATACGTGACTACTGTCAATCTTGCCCAGTCTGTCAGGTGACAGCCCCAGTTGCTCATTTTCGGAGTCCTCTAGTCCCGCTTCCTATAATAGAAATCCCATTCCAACGGATAGGGATGGATTTGGTGGGGCCCATACCGAAGTCAGCGCGAGGTCATCAACATATATTGGTTGTAGTGGATTATGCTACCCGGTACCCTGAGGCGGTTCCGTTAAGGAATACCTCAGCCAAAGGTATAGCCCGAGAGTTATTTCATATATTTTCACGAACAGGGCTGCCAAAGGAGATTCTGACAGACCAGGGGACACCGTTTATGTCTAAGGTTATGCGGGAAGTCTGCAAGCTCCTAAACATCACCCAGTTGAGAACCTCTGTATACCATCCCCAGACTGACGGCCTAGTTGAAAGATTCAACAAAACCTTAAAGGCAATGTTGAAGAAGGTGGTAGAGAAGGACGGCAGAGACTGGGACTGCCTACTTCCGTACTTGCTATTTTCGGTCAGGGAAGTTCCCCAAGCCTCTACAGGGTTTTCACCCTTTGAGTTATTGTACGGCCGGCACCCTAGAGGGTTACTTGATGTGGCTAAGGAGACATGGGAGAATGAGGCTACTCCCTATAGAAGCGTCATCGAGCACGTGACTCAGATGCAAGAGAGGATCTCTAACGTGATGCCCATTGTGAGAGAACATCTGCTAAAAGCCCAGGAGGCCCAAGCTAGGGTATACAATCGGTCTGCCAGGGTTAGAGAGTTCCAGCCAGGGGACCGAGTGCTCATACTGGTTCCCACTGTGGAGAGCAAATTCCTGGCCACGTGGCAAGGCCCGTATGAAGTGGTGGAAAAAGTAGGTGAAGTAAACTACAAAGTCCACCAGCCTGGTAAAAGAAAGCCCTTCCAAGTATATCACGTAAATTTAATAAAACCATGGAAGGATAGAGGCCCCCCCGAAACCTCGTGCATGGTGGGGCAGCAAGAGGTCAGTATTAAGGAGGTCCATATTGAAGAGGCTTTATCCCCGTCCCAGAAGCAACAATGTTGGGAGTTGCTGCAGCAGAATAGAAATATGTTCTCAGAGTTGCCAGGCCTCACCCGCATCATTGAACATGAGATCCTCACGGAACCCCATGTTCGGGTGAATTTAAAACCCTACCGGATTCCCGAAGCCCGTCGGGAAGTAATTTCTAGGGAAGTGGAAAGGATGTTAAAACTGGGGGTAATTGAGGAGGCGAAGAGTGGCTGGTAAAGCCCCATCGTATTGGTGCCAAAACCGTCAGGCGAGTGGCGGTTTTGCAATGATTACAGAAAGCTGAATGAGGTGTCTAAGTTTGACGCCTACCCTATGCCCAGGGTGGATGAGCTCATTGAAAGGCTAGGGCCGGCCCGGTATATTACCACCCTGGACTTAACGAAGGGCTACTGGCAGATTCCCCTTTCCAAAGAGGCTAGAGAAAAGACAGCATTCTCCACCCCCGATGGCTGCTACCAGTATGTCAGAATGCCCTTTGGGTTACAAGGAGCTCCGGCCACCTTCCAGAGGGCTATGGACAGAGTCTTAGGCCCCCACAAAGAGTATGCAGCAGCATACTTAGATGACATAGTCATTTTCAGCAGGGATTGGAAGAGCCATCTGGGTAAGGTTCAGGCAGTACTTGAGGCCATAAGAAAAGCCGGGTTCACTGTGAACCCAAAGAAATGTGCCATGGGCATGGAAGAGGCGAGGTATCTAGGCTACATTGTGGGTAAAGGTGAAATCAAGCCTCAGATAAATAAAGTGGAGGCAGTCCAGAACTGGCCACGGCCACTTACCAAGAAGCAGGTTCGGGCTTTCCTGGGGATCGTGGGTTATTATAGGAGATTTGTTCCTAATTTTGCCATGATTGCTGCCCCCTTAACTGACCTTACAAAAGGTACAAAGTCCGTCATGGCTAAGTGGTCTCCCGAGGCAGAAGAGGCGTTCCAAGAGCTAAAACAAGCTCTATGTAAGCAGCCGGTGCTAGTGGCTCCAGATTTTAACAAGGAGTTTATAGTCCAGACAGATGCGTCAGATGTGGGTCTGGGCGCTGTCTTGTCCCAGGAAATAAATGGTGAGGAGCACCCGGTCATGTTCCTTAGTAGGAAGCTATCGACATGTGAGAGGAATTATTCCATAGTCGAGAAGGAGTGTCTCGCCATTAAGTGGGCTCTTGACTCCCTAAAATATTACCTTCTAGGGAGGAAATTTAGGTTAATATCGGATCATGCCCCACTAAAATGGATGAGGGAAAGGAAAGGGAACAACGCCAGGGTAACACGGTGGTTTCTTGCACTCCAAGATTTTAATTTTCATGTGGAACACAGACCAGGGAAGCTGCATGGGAATGCGGATGCATTATCGAGGGTCCATTGCCTGGTAGCAGAAGGTGCCCAGCCCCCCGGCTTGGGGCAGAGGGGGGGGGGTATGTAAGAGGCCCAGGGGTAAAGTGGTGGACGGAATGTATGTATCACCAAGGTGGCTGGCCTCGGTGATGTAAAAAACCCTATAGTTTTGCCAGCGACATTATGTTGCTGAGCCATTTTTATTGTGGTAGTTCGGGTCGGGTTTTTTATGGAGCGGCCCAAGAGTCTGGGTGGGACGGCCGCTCCCATACTCCAGCCCGGGCCTTACCAGGCATATAAAGGCAGCTGACACAGCTCAGGGTGGAGCTGTGTGATTATGCTGAGAACCTCTCTGAAGGGAGGACATGCAAAGCTGTCTCCAAGTGTCTGCGAACACTTCTACTGCTGACCCGGTGAGGTTGTTTTTGTTGTTTGGCTGTAAACCCTGAAGCAAGGACTGTCTTTATTTTTGCTGTGCTAAGCTGAAGGAAGCATGTTTGTTTTTCCGTTATTCAAGTCCGAGGGACAATAAACTTTATGTTTGGTTTTGCACCTAAACCTGTGTCTGTGCTAATCCAGGGACTACCTAGGAGCTGACACCCCCACAATATATATATATATTGCTTAGCTATGGGATCGCCGCTTTTGGTAAGCGGGCTGGCACTCCAATATATGTCACACTGTCACCAGGCTTCTCTTTCTGACCTCAGCCAGCTTTATTTCCTCTTAGGCAAGGTCAGTACAGATACAACCAAAAACATAAACACAATTCTCAGTCGTCCGGCCACTAGCTATACAAAG
Organism: Phyllomedusa bahiana; assembly: GCA_025379985.1. NCBI lineage: Eukaryota > Metazoa > Chordata > Amphibia > Anura > Hylidae > Phyllomedusa > Phyllomedusa bahiana. The sequence goes on from JAODAL010018864.1 coordinate 20,871, forward strand.
GGCCGCCGTTAGGGCAGTACAACCACTACTGCTCTACGAGGCCTGGCCATTGTTTGAAACTAGAGGGGGCCTGTGGCCCTCGTTCCCTTGCTTCACAGAGGCTATCTTAATTGTATGCATGTCCTTGCGACACGCATACAATTAAGATGAATGGCGGGGCAGGGGGACGTTATCGCGCCGCCTGCCAAGCTTCCTGTCCTAGGCCCCAAGCCTAAAGCAGCCGGATTGGGGCCGGGAGAAGACGGAGATGCCGGAGGAGCATGGCAAGGTGAGTAATTAGCTTGGGGAGGGGGCATTCTGAGTACAGGGGGCCTAGTCTACAAAACGGAGCAGTCTGCCTATAGGGGGCCCTATTCTGCAAAGGGGGCCACTATACTGCAAAGGGGGCCCTACGATACAGGGGGACCCTATTCTGCAAAGGAGGGCCCTGAGATACAGGGGGCTATATTCTGTACAGGGGGGCTCTAAGGTACAGGGGCGCTCTATTCTGTACAGGGGTGCCCTAAGCTACAGGTGGGTCCTATTCTGCAAAGGGGGGCTTTAAGCTACAGGGGCATTCTGTACAGGGGGGCTCTAAGGTACAGGGACGCTCTATTCTGTACAGGTGTGCCCTAAGCTACAGGTGGGTCCTATTCTGCAAAGGGGGGCTTTAAGCTACAGGGGCATCATATTCTGCACAAGGGGGCCCTAAGCTGTACAGCGGGGCCTTAAGATACAGGGGGTCCTATTCTGTACAGGGGGGCCTATTGTGCACAGGGGTGCTCTAAGCTAGAGGGGGTCCCAAGCTATCTTGCTACCTCCTGGGGGCCCCAACTATGTAGCTACCATCCAGGGGCCCCAAGCTACCTTGCTACCACTCAGGGGTCACATTGTACCAACATAGCTACTGAGGGGCCCATAATTACCAGAGGGTAATTATTACCATTTAGGCCATTATATATGGGGAGTTTGTACATGGTGGGGAGGGGGCACTCAGTTGGGAAAATGATAAAAAGTGAGGAGTCTCGGGTGTTTGTGTTGTAAATTCTGCATGGCCAAGTTGTGTATGGGAGAAGTCATCATGGAGGTCTGGACCGAATGGAGAAGAAAAGGGAAAGTGAACAACTCAGACAACATATCATCTGTAAGACCCTATATGTAAGTAGACCGGGGGGCGGAGCTATGAGGGGCGGAGCGGGGGCAGGTCAGCCAGGGGGCAGAGACGGACACGGAGCAGGGGGGCCCAGACGCTCCAGCTGTATGGGGCCCAAACTTTCTGATGACGGCCCTGGCTATATATAAAATGAGTCCCTCACTAACTGAGGACTTGGCCTACTGCCAGCACCACAAACACTTTTACCAGCTTCTGCTGGGTACGGCTTCCTGAAGGCAGCTACCTGCTTGCCTCAAGCCTGGGGTTAAGAGCCTTCCTGACAAGCTCTGCTGTCGCTCCAACTGCAGGTAGCACACCCCAACCCCTGATCGCCTGTAGTAGAAGGTCTTTAATAGGTCTCCAGAGACCTATCAAAAACCCATGCTGGAACAGCCATCCACCCAACACTATGGCTGTCCCAAAAAAGCCACCCCATACATAGCTGCCTAGCAGCTATTCTAGCCACTCCTGTAAGTGTCAGTAATATATCATATATATATGATATATCAATATATCTAGCTGCACACCCTCTAGTGGAAGAAATATGCAACTATGTAAGGTCTCTCTGCCACACTATATAATAATAATCTTTATTTATATAGCGCTAGCATATTCCTCAGCACTTTATAATTTAGGGGGTATACGTACAAACAAAAAACAAACATAATACAGAAAAGGCTACTTACAGATCAGACACAAGGTGTGACGGCCCTGCTCGTAGGCACTTACAATCAATCTATTGGGGTCTATGGGTGAGACTGAGGGTGAGAAGTGCTCAATTTACAAAATGGTCCAGCCATGTTGCATAAATAAGGGGAGGTTTACATAAAAAGTGGATGACCCTGCCACCCAGACCATACATCTATATATAGATAAGTGCCTGTGAGTGCCCAAATGCAGGGAGTGACAGAAGTGTGTGTGACAGAAAGTGGGGGATTACCAATCAAGGCTCTTGATAGGCCTACATAAGATGATGTATTCTCAGGCACTCTTAATGCTTTGGAGACTATGAGTTGCCTCATTGTATGGGGTAACTTGTTCCAGTGAACTGGCGGCGCACATGAAAAATTTTGGAGATGGGCATGGGAGTTTCGGATGAAAACATATATGTACAAAATATCCCGGCGATACCTGGCCCCAATGGAAGATATATAATATATATATATATAATATATATATATATATATATATATATATTATATATATATATATATATATATATAATATATATATATATATATATATTATATCGCCAGGAACTTGGGAGCAACAAGGGTGGGGGACAGCTATCTTTTTTTTTCATTTTGGACCAACCTATAAATAAATAAATAAACACCCCCATTAAAAGAAAAAATCTTAACTCCTTCCCACTGCAGAAATTCTTCCTTACAAAATGGGTTTATCCGTTCACCTGAAAGAGTGCAACCGTCCAAATGATCCTTCAATCATTGGAAAACTGAAACATGAAAAACATGGAAAATTGGAAAATTATAACATGACTCATGCACTTACAATGTAGAGTGTTGTGGGCATGCTTTATGCTATGTACTGAGGTCAATGTGAAGAGAAGTTAGCACCTTCTTCCAGTGGTGGATCATGTGCAATCTGCCACCTGCCCTACCATAGTTATCTTAGCTGTGGTTATAATAATAACTGCTGAGTATGTCCTCAGTAGGTTAGCATTACATTTTTTAGTAAAGGGACTTGAAAATTTAAACAATTAACCCAAAATACTTAAAGGGGTTTTATCGTTTCATCATTTGGCAGCTGTTTATACTGGTTGCTAAGGAGAGGTTATGAAATGGAGTGGCATGTTTCTCATCCCAGCAGGGAGTGTCTTTACTCTGCAGACATGCCCCAAAGTGTGCACATGAGAATTCATTCTGTGTGAGGTGGGCTAGGAGAGAGTTCTCAGCTGTCGGAGACTAAGGAATCATTGGAAGTGAAAAGCTAAGTGTAACTCAATAGTGTATATCTACATTTCTCGCTCGCTCTACATACTTTGTAATTCGAATGGGCATTTGACATTCAGGACTCTGGGAAAGATGGGCGATTTTTTTTTCTCTCTCACAGAGTGATATATCCTGCAGATTATTACACCACTGACCTCTACAGATCTGCAGAACAAAACTATACGCTTTATCTGTTTGTGTTTACATGGGACTGCACAAGATCTCTCTCTCCCCTCTCTCTCTCTCTCGCTCTCCTGGGCGTAACCCGACCGGAGCTCTCTCACACTTCCAAGAATTAAACAAACGGTCCATTCTCTTAAACAATAGCACTTTGCTTATGGTAACCAAGGGCCTACAAGCTTACATTTTTCGTCCCCACCTGTTGAACTATGATCTTTGAAATGAGAAAACCCCTTTGAGAACAAAACTACATAGCAATTAAAAGCTGAGGTATCATATCAAAATTGAACATCTACTACCTAACTCTTAGGAGTGATGTTTCTTTAAATTGACTCAGTAGAACTATCTTAATCTTAGCCTCTTTGATGGTGCTTAGTCAGAATGTACAATGGTAAGTTATATGTATATACTATTCAAAGGATCTCCATTGTGCACAGTCATTTCCCTTCATTTTTAATTACAACATACATCATCATTACACTTTATGGAGGAATCAATGGCTAGAAGATTCAATAGTCTATTCATAATCTTATGAACAAACCAAAGCTCTTTTTATCATCTCATTATAAAATACAATATACATCATTATGGTCTGTCATTAATAAGGACTGAAGTGATCTGATCTACATATAATAATCCAGTTGTAGCAGATCTTCTTCAGCTTTATTAAAGAGGTTGACTCATTTTCAAATAATGACCCAGATTTGGACTGGCCCACAAGGTAACGTGGGCCTTTGGCCAGGGCAGTTCAGGGGCTGCTTTGCAGAGAGAAAGGCAAAGAAAGAGAGGCAGATAGTAAGAGGTATGTCTAGTATGTACAGTCATGTAGTCAAGATGTAAAGTGGGCCCAATAAATCAGTTCCACTGGTGGGCCCCAAGAATCAACTCTACAGGTGGACCCAAAAATCAGTTCTATGGGTGGACCCAAAAATCAACTCTATAGGTGGACCCAAGAATAAACTTTTGCATAACATTTTTGCATGCCATATTCTCATTAACCGAGGCATCTAAGTAGTTAAGCTTACTGCATACTCTTACACCGAACATTAAAATAGATTGATCTTCTATGTGCACCACCTTACCACTGGCGGCTAAAATATAAAAATACTGGGATGGATTTACTTATCCTAATACATAGATAAAATAAACTAATGCTAAGCAGTCTGGGGACTCACTGAATTTATCTCAGTGGCTCAAGTTCTCTAACTTTATATTGACTATAAGTTAGAAAATTTACACCAATATTTTGCAACAAAATTTGGGCAAATTTTTGAGTATGGTGCATTTTAAACCAAAGTCATGCCCCTTTGTCTTCAAACCACTCCCATTGTGTCTAAACACATAACAAATTTGGTGCAATGCATTAACTCCAGTTTTTTGGTGAAAATTGAGCCACAATTTGGAATAGTAAATCAGCCCTATTGTGTGTGGTCAGAAATATAAAAATGACACAAGTGGTAAAGGGACTTAATGAAAAGTGTGTAAGAGTAAGATGCATCAAATATTTTGTAGCTTAATACATTTGGCTCATCTTTCATTATCTGTGAAACTGACAGAAAAATCTATGCGACCTTGGATATGGAGTGCATTTTTGGCTTACTTTACACCACTTTCTGACATCAATTTCAGTAAATGTGTTGGATGTTTCAAAACCAAGCCCCTGTTTTGGTACACCACACCTAAATTTTGGAAAGGTGATGAGCTTGGTGAAAACTGCTAAAAAGTCACACATTTTGAAACAAATTAGGCTTGTCAAAAAAGTGCAACTTTTTACAACAGAATACTGGCATAAATCAGTTCAGAACTTCCCCCCTCTAACTTTATACTGCATATTGATTGGCTTACCTTACACCAATCTTTTGGAAAAGTTTGCTGCTGTGGTGAAAGTGTATCATGAGCGGAAAAATGGCTCCATTGTGAATAAGTGACAGGTGCATAGTTCAGAGCACTATGTGCCATTGATGTGAGAGGTGAGCGTTGGTTATGAAGGTGGGTGAGAGTGGATCAACACACTACAGTGGAGCACCTCATCACCACAATAACTAAGGAACTCAACAGGTCAGCAAGCTCTGTGTAGGAGGTGCCAGAGCAAATGAATGTCATTGAATTTCTGCTAAATAAGTTTCATCCGCAGAAAAAGCTTACATTTTTGCAGTACCAGAATTGAACTTCAGCTGATTGGCAAAGGTTTCTTTTCTGATAAGTCACATTTTCTGCTTTTTTGATAGGATGGACATTGAAGCATCAGGCGAGAAACATCAGATTACAAGTACATTGCAACAATATTTATGACCTGCAGAAGAACACAAGCTCGTGGTGGCAACGTTATTGTATGCGGAATATTTTTGTGGCATTCTCTGGACCACTCATCCATGTGGAAGGCGCCTCAACCGATATGGGCATGAATTTATTCTTGCAGATCACATACACCCATACATGCTGATTGTCTTCCTTGGGGAGGATAGGATCTTCCAGCAGGACAATGCGACATGTCACATGGCTAAAAAAGTCCAACATTGGTTGTAAGAGCACAACAATACTTTCTAGTGCTACTCTGATCAGCTAATTCCCCAGACTTGAACCCAATTAAGCATCTGTGGGACCAACCAACTGGTTGGCTTTATAGACCCTCCAGAAACTGTGGGATGCAGTCAGTTCCAGATACCTGTGACAACCTACAAGGACCCTTATTGACTTACTTCCAGTTAGTCTAGCTGCTGTTTGTGCTGCACAGGGCGTTAACTCTTGACAATAGCTGCAGGTCATAATAATGTGATTCGACTATGTAGTTTTCAGGTTTGTTGTCCCATCAATATCATATACATTAGAATCCCACACTCTTCATATATTCTGTGAACCAACCCTGGCCCAATGTTAACGTTCAATGTTTGACACCATTTTTTGTCTTTCTTAATGTCCTTTGAAATGTTAGAAATGTTATATATTCTGTAAATAACTTTATATTTCTTCTATTTTCAGTTGAGCACACAACACTAAACTTCTCCGAAATGGTAAAACCGACAGATTTCAGTGTGATTAAATTTAATAAAGAATGCATTCAAACAAATGTTCAGACATCTCAGTCTTATTATCATCGGTGATAAACAAAAACTGTTGAGTAAGCACATCATTTCCCCCGTAGACTACAAACATTTAAAAGCATTGTCAAATCAGAATTATTGCACCATTATTCTTCCTAATAGTAATATAAAATATATGCCATATAAAACAATGCACAAAGAGAAGCTTGTACTTCAGCATTGATTAAAGCTATATTTTACCTTTGGTTAAATCTGGACTTTAATGGTGTTAAGCTTCATAGTCATTTGAATTATAAATGTCAGATTTCCAAAGATTTAGGATTTTCTTAATCTTTGATAAAAAAATCTAATGGAATTTACATACGAGGCTGCTCCACCGGGCTTTATGTGTGGTACATTAGCTCATGGTTTGATAATGGTGTTCATAAAACTGGACTCAAATTAAAACTTTTAGAATGACAAATCATATAGGCCAGGGGTCAGGTAAAAAGTTCACAAATAGTCAAAACAAGGGTGAACGCAGACAATATTTGGAGTCCCATGTTTCCAAATATGAATCTGCTGAGGAAGTGCCAGCCATGGATCGCCAGAAAATAGCTATATCTACTGTCTATCGTCTCGAAATAATAAGTCAACAATAAGTCAATATGTCTTTTCTGTGGAAACCAGTGGAAGATGTATTATAAGACCCATAAAGACACCTTCTCTTCCACGCATGTGTGTGCAGCATGCCTGATCTTTGCAACCTATGAGGAGGCTATTATTGTTATTATAGATTTGAAAGTGCCATTGATTCCAGGGCGCTGTACATTCGAGGGAGTTACATACATTACATAAGTCATAACATTAACATAACATTACATAACGAGTACAGTGATAAGTAATTAATGACAATTGGCACGCAGAGGGAGAGAGACCCTACCCGTGAGGGTTACAATCTACAAAGGGGGGGGAAAGAGAAAGGAGGGGGAGGGGCAGACATGTCTGTGGAGGGAAGTAAGTGACAAAAGTTTAGTGTAGGTTATAGGCTCCTGAAGAAATGGGTTTCAGGTTGCTTTTGAAGCTGGTGAAAGTGGAGGAGAGTCTGATGTGTTGGGGCAGTGAGTTCCAGAGTGAGGGTGAAGCACGGGAGAAGTCTTGGAGACGGTTGTGTTAGGAGTTGATAATGGGAAAGCAGAGGAGAAGGTCCTGTGAGGACCGGAGAGTGCGTGAGGGGGATATTTGGGAAAATTAGGGCAGAGATGTATGGAGGGGAGAGGTCATGGAGAGCCTTGTAGGTCATGGTTAGTAGCTTTGAAAATGAATTCGTGGGCAATGGAAGCCAGTGAAGGGATTGGCAGAGGGGAGAGGCAGAAGAGTAGCGAGGAGAGAGGTGGATAAGACAGGCATCAAGTAGGGATGGAATGGAGGGAGCTTCGAGGGTGCTAGGCTGGGAGGCCACTGAGAAAGGATGTTTGCCAGAGTCTAGCGGGAGATGACAAGGGCATGGACAAGCATTTTAGTTAGCGACAAAGTTGGGAATGAGGCGATGCTTTAAAAAGAGATGTTTTTCAGTGTAGGCGAAGTAGAGGTGAGGTTTAGGGATGGTGGTTTTGAAGATAACGGATCTCTATAATTTACCCCAAGGCAGTGACTTGCGGACCAGTGAGCATTGGAAGCGGTGTTGACTGAATAGAGAGAAATCACGGCGGGCACGGGGTAGAGTATGGATTGGTGGAAAGAATGAAGAGATTCTGTTATTACCCACATTTAGTTTAGGAGACGTGATGAGAAGTAAGGAACTGGAAACGACAGACAGTCCCAGGGATTCCGGGAGATGTAGATTAGGGTATGCGTGCAGCATACAGGAGGTAATGAAAACCCATGTGAGGTTTATGAGCTGACCGGCCCAAGGGATGTAGATAGAGAAGAATAGTGGGCCCAGACCAGACCCCTTGGGGGCCACCTACCAGAAGGCCCGGTGGAAGGAGTGGAGGCGAGACTGAGGAGACGCAGAAAGTCCGATCAGTGTGAGGTACGAGGAGATCCAGGAGCGGGCCAAGTCCGTGATGCCGAGGTAGGAGAGGTATTTGTAGCAGAGGGAATGGTCGACAGTGTACCACAGGCAGAGGACAGGACGAAGAGGAGGAGCACAGAGGTATGGCATGAAGCTTTAGCAGTTACTAGTCATTAGTGACTTTGGTTAGGGCGGTTTCGGTTAGAGTGTGGGGTCTCAAACCAGAATTGTATGGGTCACGAAGATAGTGGGAGGAGAAGTGGCGGACCGCTGAAGATAGACATGCTGCTCGGCGGGTTTTGAGAAACAGAAGGGAGCAGTGAGACTGGGCCGATAGTGTGGAGAGGGGGGGGGGGGGGGGGGGGGGGGGGGGGCAGAGAAGAGGGTTCAAGGGATGTTTTTTTTAGGATTGGGGTGAATAGTAGCAATAGTTTAAGGCGAGAAGGGAAGATCCAGATGTTAGTGAATAGGTTGAAGAGGATGGAGAGGGCTGGAATGATAGAAGTCTCTGAGGTCTGGATAAGGTGGATTGGAGCAGTGGGTTCCCTGACTACAGGTAGTGAGGTTGGATTTGGACAGTAAAGAGGAGAGCTTGTCATGAGTGACCGTGGGGAAACAAGTTAAGGGGGAGAATGAACCATGGCACTTTTGTGACTGTCCTACCAATTTATTTCTATACTCATTCCAAATATAGCCAAGCATACTCTCTTGGCTATGTTCAGAACTCACAGAAAAAGGGGACATTATTTAGTCAAAAACACAAAGACAAGGCCATACTTACAGCTCAATGGCTGGACTATAGACTGAACCCAGTAGGAGGCAAGACAGGCCCCTGTGCTATGTGAAAAAGATTTAACAGGTACAGATAACTAATGAGGAGCAGCTCACACACCCATCCACTAGCTGTTGCTCATTTGTTAGCTGCACCTGTTATATCTTTCCCAAGTAGCACTGGGGCTTGTATTGACTCCTACTGGGTTCAGTCTATAATCCAGCCATTGAGCTGTAAGTATGGCCTTGTTGTATTTTTGAGGAATTAATGTCCCATATTTCTGTGATTTTTTCCTTAAATTGTTAGTGTAGGCTTGCTATACAGACAGCCTTGGTGCTTCTCTAGGTCCCCAGGGCTGATTTTACAGACACTTCCCAGGCTCCATCAGGTCACCAGGAGTCCCGATAACCTTATGGACCAGGGGAATGTCTTTTGATTATGCGGCAATTAAAGGGTAAAACATTGTGGATCGGAGGTTTCCTCCGCTCCCCAACATTTACAGAGACTGTTCTAGGACAGAGGTGTTAACTAGCTGGGAGCCTCAAAACTACTCTGTCTGCAGCGTCTAAAGACGTTGCTGAAGATTAAAGACCTGCACCGCCCGACGTCTATAGTTAGTGGACAGTCGTTAAGGAGTTAATAACGATTATGGGCAAGATGTATGAAAACTGTCTCAGACTAGTCAGTCTTACGCCTCATTGGGTTAGCATAGCATTCATCAATGTATGTGACAGTGTCGCAGAGCACTTATTAAGGGGGTCCCACTGTGAGACAAACTGCAGCTTGCAAAAAAAGTGTCCTGAGACAAATTTTGTGCACTATTTGTGTGATACATTCTGTCAGGCAACATTCATAAATGTGTCTAATCTTCTGAATGTTGCACAACATGGCCCGTAAGAATTGGCACAGACAGAAGTGTTGAGGATGTTGGACTGTGCAACCGTTTTTAGCACAAATCTTTTATACATATGTCGGACATGGACATCATGGCAGAAAACTGCCTCATCCCATTTCATATATCTGGCCCTATGTTTTTTGTGGCTCACACAAACCTTTACACACCCTCTTTTTGGAACATGGTAAAAGGAGAGATGAGTATCAGCTTTTTTTATTATATCAGGGCAGCAATATTATAAAAATCTTTTATTAAAAATAACTGGACAATCCCTCTAATGAGTTGCCTTCTCTTGAGAAAGCAAAATTGTGTACCTATTCATTTTCTTTTTCCATCTACGAGCTACTTATGATATTCAAAACTCATACAGTACAGTCACTAAGGATGTCAAGTTTTTTATCTAAATTTTTTTCCTTAACTCTGGTAAAGGATCAATTTGTTACCCATATCTGTACAAATAAATCCAAACTTTTGGGGATAAATTAGGGCACAATCAGCATTATTCAACAGTAAGCAAAAAAATACTTTAAAAGAATGTGTTTTAAGACAACTAAGTTTAAAAAGGATACATTTGTTTAAATAATTAAGTTTTTATACCTATATTGAGGTAAAAGAAACAGTAGTGACGTCTCCTAATATAGAAGGTGACATTTATAAAAGATGCATTAGCTTAACGCGTTCATTATTTCATCATTTCAGCTCTGCTTAATCACCATTGATTAACTGTTGTTTACCTGTCAATGTAATTCAGCAACATCACTATTCCCAGAAAGATAAATTACAATTATCTACAACATTTTTTTTTCTTGATTTATCTATATAAAATTATAGATATTTTTATTTTATTAGATTTTTCTCTTAGTTATTTTTGGCTTCTAAAATTGAGAAAGTTACATAAATAACTTTTTTCTTTTTTAGGGTTTAAAAAACAAAAAGAAATGACTATACTTATAATAAAAGAGCAGAAGTTCACGGGGGCTTTTTGTTAACGCAAGTCAAATATGATTTATCACTAAAGGGAATCTAGCTTTACCTGTCGATTTCTTCATTGTTTCCCCAAAAAATTTAAATTTTTTTTTTTTAAATTTTGTTACCAATGGGAGACATGTTGAAGGGGGCGCACCAATATTGCGTTTTTCGCCCCAATTAACGCACCCCCGTTTTACATTTTTAAATCTGGGGGGCGGGCGCATGAATTAACAAACTACAAATTTATGTTCATAGGCATTTTAGGTCTTACGCTGGCATGAAGAAAAAAAGGTGGCGTTTTATGGTAAATTTTCTGAAGAAAAGCAATTAAAACAACAAATAAAAAAGGGTGCTACCCGAGCGTTGTGGTATTTTATAGAGGCAAACACCGACGGGATGGGGGGCTCTCCCCGACCCTCGGAATAGCACCCGCAGTCATCTCTCCGGAGTGCAAGCGGGCAGGGGAAAGAACAGCAAGGATGAGGACGAAAAATATGGCCCCGGGTCAATTCCAGAAGGAAAAAAACAAAAACAAAAAAACCCCTGTGTTAGCGGGGATATGTTTTAAAAAAAGGGTTTTTTTATTCCATTAAAATGAAAAGAAGTTCCCCTTTCCCATATATAAACACACACTTAAAACCGGTTTCGACCATCAGGCGTTTTCAGATAAAAATGTCTACATTTTTTTTTGAAGAACACCTGATGGTCGAAACCGTTTAAGTGTGTGTTTTATATATGGAAAGGGTAACCTTTTCATTTTTAAAAGGAATAAAAAAACCTTTTTTTAAAAACCTATCCTCGCTAATCACAGGGTTTTTTTTTTTTTTTGGAAAATTTCGCCGGGTCCCCATTTTTCGTGGAACAGGTAGAGCACTTTAAAGGGGTTTCCCGGTGAAATGTTTTACTATGCTGAAATGTCTTGATTTATGACCCCAGTAGAGCGGTTCATTTTTTTTTTTTGGACGTAATAGAGATGGACAAATTGTTCTAACGAAGTGGAATTCGTTTAAATTTCGGAAAAATTCGTTTTCGAAGAATTTCGAATTTTTGGGGGTAATTCGGGGGAACAAAGGGGTTTTTTTAATTGTAAAAAGGCTGCGAGCACATGGCGTTACATGGGGCAAAAAACTCGGGGAGAAAGAAGGGCGGCCTACAAATTTGTCAAGGTTTTTAAAAGCGACAATGGATTTCCTTTTCCGACCCGGGTATCCAAAAACATTTCAAGTGCACGGGGGGCCCAATAAAGAAAAACCAGACACTTGTTCCCCGATTCAATTTATCCGCACTCCCTTCTTTATTCGGGCGGTAAAAAATTTTACGAGTAGAAAAAAGGGGTGGGCCCGATCGCATGGGACAGTCCATAGGGGGGGTTTTGAGAAAAAAGGTTCTCTTTTGGGGTTAAAGCGTTGCCAGGCAATGTAACAGCCTTGCTTTTTGGGGACATTGTCGAAAATCATTTTGTTGTTGGGGCGGGATATACACGTGGAATGGGGCCCCATCTTGAATCCCTAAATTCTGCACATCATCGTCCTCAAATGGATAATGGATACTGTATGGTCTTATAAGGGGGAAAGTTTGGTATTTTCTTATAAACAAACTTTAAGTTATTGAAACACAAAAGTACAAATTAGCATTAACCCTCACATTCCCCCCTAAATGCCAAGCTTTCCCTATACTCAAACTTAATTTACATAGATTTAGCCTTTGGAACTGCTCACACCGGGGGGGGATGGGTGGGGTTCTTCTGAGGGTTCGCAGAGAGCCATTTCTATCAAACAACTCTCTGCCCCTTCCTCTTACTAACCTCCTTTTCGATTGGGCCCCCCCATTCTGCCCCAAAATTAATTGTTCATTCTGTTTTTTGGCTTGGTCCACCCAAAATATGGGCTCCCCCTTTGCTCTCTCCCAGTCCCCACAACACGCAAGGTAATACAAGGCCAAATCAGTGGGGGGGTCCCTTTTACAGTGAGAGGCGTGGACCCAGGTTGGCTTTTTTCTGTTTGCCGCATGGGGGTGATCAAAACCACTGGAATGATTTAAAAATCTGGGTTTAGGCAATTTTCTTTGATGGGCTTTTTTTTCCCAACCTGATCTCCTGGTTGAAGTCGGGTACAATTTCACCTGTAGATTGGAAAGAAGCAGAAACTCAGCAGAAAAATTAGTAACTTTTTGGACAATTAAATCAAATTGAACAGTTTTGTCGAAATCTCATATACCCCTGCTCCCAAATTTAAAACTGGGGGGGGTTTACCAAACAAAAATTTCAAAGGGGGTCACCATGTTTTCCCTTGGAGTTGTTGATATGGTACAAAAAAATTTGGGAGAAGTTTGCCAAGGTAATGGGGGAATCACGGTCATTTTCAAGATTTTTTTTAAAGCGTACCTTCTTTTCTCTCTACCTTCGCAGAGCTTTGGGGGGGGAGGGCGGGGGAAGCCAAATCTCCCCAACATTTTTTCCATAACTCTCAAAAAGAGGAAGAAATGGGGGCCCCCTGGTCTGACTCATCCCCTGGGGGATTCCAAATCGAAAACCTATTTCAGTAATAAACGCTTTGCCGTCCCTTTTGGAGGTCTGTTGGTATGGGTATTTCGGGAATCCTGAAAACATTCCACTGCCCTAAACATATTCTATTTCCATTTTTTGGCATCGGTGGGTCCATTTGGGGATCCTTGGAAAGGGAAATTTTTCGGGCTGCCAAGTGCTGCAGGGGAATTGATGTAGGGATGGGTTGCAGGTGGCACAACTGAACGGCTTGATTGTGGCTGAAATCAGGAGCTGTACCTGGGGGCATAGTCAGCCGCCATGGGCCAACTTGGTTCTTTCTCTGTGATGGCCCATGCCGCAATACGGGGTACATTCGCCTAGGGAGGCAAACAATCCATTGTATTTTCCATGGGTTTTCCCCCTGCACATAGCCCCTTCCCTTTTCCTTTGTTGTTTCTCCTTGGCAAGGGCCAGGGGTTGTTGAAACCCAACCGTCTCGTGGTGCCTTCCCCTGGTTTCCAGTCTTCAGCCGGTGTGGTCATTCCCTGACCTTAAATAAACCTCTTTTTTGAGCTTGGGATTGCCTTTGGGGAGTATTTCCTGATCCACCCACGGGGATGACAGGGCGCCTGGCCGTGTCTTGGTGCTTGGTCTGCGGTAGGGTTCCCCCCGGCTTCCCTGTTTTTCGCTTTACCTGACCTTGACTTTCGGGACGCTACCTTTAGTTGGCATTAAAGGGGCTGACAGTAGGGACTTAAAATTTGCATCATGCTTCACAGGGCCTGCTGCTGGGGAGAAATCCTCATTCTTCCAGATTACCCAAAAGGGCGTGGGCAATGCCGAGAGAATTTTGGGAGTCAGCCATATTTTTTCGCATTTCTTGCCTTCAGCCATTTTGCGGCCTCTTCCAGACTTGTATTTGCAAACGACTAAAATGCGGGGCATGCTTTGCCATGGGATTTCATTTCTGTGGTTATTGCAAACCTTTATGAAAATCTCCCCCTTTCAGTAGCTATTTGAACCATCTGTCCACAGGTTAGATCCCTTTGGGGGAATTTTCTTCAGTCCCCACTGGGGTGGTGATGTGATTCTTCTCCCAGTATTCAAGGCAATCATGGTCTTGACTTTCCTTTCCCTTTGTCATCATCATCATCACCCCCCCGCATCGGGGAAAAAGAGGCGGGGTGGGGGCACAGTAAAAAGCACTGTAAGCGTAGATGGCGCTGATGATAAATCTTGGGGCGGGTCGCTGTAGGACTGCAGAAAGGTCATGGGGGGGCCTGAATAATTAATCAGTCCCAACGATTTGGGGTCTTACCCAGTAAAACTGTCGGGTTTCAGCCTTAAAGCGTTGGCCTATACGACAACTGGATCAGACGTGTGAAAGTACCCCCGGGCGTTTTTTCCCACAGGTCTTGTGAGGACCCGAGGCGTGTCCCCTACCTGAAACAAATACCTTAAGGGCCAGCGGTACGCTACCCCACTCAGATCCCGGGGTCAAACATTTTTTCTAATTCCACCCCTTCTGGAGAAATACGTTTTTGTGCCCCATGACGCAAGGCCGCTCCAAGTGATTAACGGGCGGGTTCTGTACCAGAAACGGATCACAAGTCGGGGGAAGGGACCAGATTAAATTGGCACGGTGAAAAGGGCGATTATAAATGCGCCCCCTCTCCCCCAATACAGCTAATAGTCAGGGGGAGATTGGACCCCAGGGGGTAGGGCCCTTTCAGTGATATATTGCATAAAGTCTTAAATGCAGTTGTACACATCTAGAATGGGGGGATCCTAGATACCAGCTGAAACCAAGGTAGTGGTGGACGTTTTTGCTGTCATCTCGGGTTTGCCCGCTGGCGCGCTAAGAGCTTCCAATGGTTTATGAAGGATCTCTATATTCTTTTGGGTTCTTGCTGTCAATATGGGGCCTACGGTGTGTATTAAAGGGCTTCACATGGCAAAATCCAGTCCGGGGAACCCGCAGCCCATTCTAAAATTCCCTTTTTTTCTATGAATCAGGCCATTCCACCTGGGCGGGGCCCCCCCCCTTCCCAATTTGCTTCGCTGCCAATCCCCACGTTGGTAACGCTGGTTTGCTGGATCACTATCGCACCTACTTTGTGGGTAGGATGTCCCATGACCCCCGGAAAAGAACTTTTTTCCTTTGGGGGGTATTGAACATTTGGCACTAGGGGTTCCCCCAAAGTTCCCCCCTTTTATATCTCTTCTTGTTTGGGGGAGGTTATTAGCCGCCGCAAAGCAGGGGGGTTTAGAGAACCTTGATTTTGGGGACGACAGTCCACTGTCCAGTGCCACCTTCCGAAAGTTAAAGGGCGACACGGCTGGGGGTCCTGAACCCTGAGCGGGTTACCAGTCCCCGCCCGTATGGGGTGAGATCTTGGGGCGGGCCCCGGTCCTTCCCCCCCGGTAGTTGGGCCCCTGAGGAGGCGTCTCATCCTCTCCCATCCCCGGACGAACAGCGGCCGGGGGTGGGGGGGGTCTTGCTCCTGGGGTGGGGGCCCCACGTAAGGGCCCTCCCTGATCACCTCTGCGGGGGGGGGTGGGACCCGATAGCACTACCCCCGGGAAGTGACTAGAGGAATAGGGCCCCGGGACATGGGTGGTTTTGGAGCCCCTTGGGGGGATTTTGGGCACACCACAACCTACAATTTTTACCCAGTCCGGGTTTTTTTCTTTACTATTTACAGGTCCACCCTTCCGGCCATTACGGGGGCCCCCTTTAGGGCGGTGGCGCAGGCACGGGCCATCTTAGAATTTCCAACTCTCATCGGGACATTTCATTAAAACCCTACAACTTTTTTGCTCTTCAGAACCCCCATACCCTAACTTCAACATAACTTTCTTTCTGCCGTCCCCTTGCAAATTTTAATGGCCTGTGCCCGCTAACCACCCTTGCACACAACTTGCCCGATACCCCTTCTATGATTCTTGTCACTTTGCGGCTGAAGCCGTCCCCCTCTGACAAACCCACAAGTTGTCATCCCTAGATGGTATCATCTTTTTTCCCCTTTTTTTTTGAGCAACTATTTCCTCGGGATCTCACTTTTTGGGTAAAATTTAATTTTGTTAAACATGTGAAACAAATGATAACTTTTCTTTCCTCGTTCCTTTTAAAATACTACACAGGTGTGGCCACCACTTGTGCCCAGTCACTTCTCTCACTTTCGAACTCAAACAAATAAAAAAAAGTCCCAACCACCAAAACATAGTCCCCCTTCACCGTGTCACAGTAAATTACCTACTAATTGGACTGCACCTTCCCCCGGTATTCCCAAACCTCCCCGAAATTCCCCCATTAGATAAATTCTGACTCCGACCCCCGCAGGCTTTCTAATCAGACCCGCGTCCGTCCTTTATAAAACACAGAGGGAAAAGCCCACTATCTTCTCAAGTTTCCAAGGGGAAAATTTACAATTGCTACACGAACCAACCGGGGGAACAAACTCGTGACTTCCAGTGACTCTGCCTTTAACCAGCAGTCCATCACAATGGTTGGGACGTAACAGTACAGATCCTTTTAATATAACATCACTTTTTTCTGACCACCCCCGGTCAACCCCGGGCACCAAAATACTAAACCCGACAAATCAAAATGGCCAAACCCTAAATACATAAATATGTATCAATTCCGTGATTTTGGCTGCAGTCCCCTTTTATGCTGCCCCGGTTTTTCACCGCAGTCTGTTTTTTTTGGGGTTTCGGGGTCTGGTATCTGCGTATCACGTCCCATCTGGATGGCCAAAAATTTTCAAGGTCGTAAAGCGACAATGGGGCTCCTGTTCCCACACCGGTCCTCCCAATCAGTGTCGAAGTTCACGGGCCGGCCAAGAAAAAAAGGCCGACCTTGTTCCTTCAATCTTATCCATGCACACCTTTCTTTACAGGGGGGTACACATATTTTCAGTAGAAAAAAAAGGGGGGGGGGGGCGATGGCAGTGGGACAGCCATAGGGAAGGGGTTGAGCAAAAAGTTTTCTATTGGTTCAAGTCGTTGCAAAAAGGGAGATGTAACAGCCAGTGTTCTTGGGACAGATCGAAAATCGTTGCTTTTGGCAGGATATACCCCTGGAACGCGGCCACTTGAAAACCTCAATTTTGCACATCAAAGTCCTCAAATGGGTATATGGAAATTTTTGTAGGTCTTAAAGGGGGAAACTTCTTATAAACAAACTTTTGTTATTGAAACACACATGTACCATATTAGCATTAACCCTCACAACTGTGCGAGGTGAAGCCAATCAGAGACCGGCGGATTCTGTACGTATGATATATAAGTCCGGGGGGCGACGTGGGGCTCATATGCTTCACTGTACTGATTGGGGGGTTTGCTGCCCCCGGGCTTATGGGTTTTTCTAAATAAGAATCATTTTTATCAGCGTTTTTGGGGGGTGTCCAGCTTTTTCAAAATGCTTTTCTTTAAATTCTATTTTTATTTTGTGGGATATTGAAATAAAGTCCCTTTTGTGTCCAGTGCAGCTCATATAGATTTTAATTTCTATCTGCTCAGTTCGGGGCACATTTGAAAATCCCAAAGGGGTTTTAAGCCTGTTGCTGTTGTATTCAGTTAAAAAAAACAGCGTTTTTACAATCCAAATACCACTTCATTTTTGTTGCGATTTCTTTTTCGCAATTTAGTCCCGGGTCAATTAAGGTTTTTTCTCTTTTGTGGGCACAAAAGAAAAGGTTTTTTTTTCACCGCCAAAGAAAAATTTTGCCTGTAGCATAATTCAAAACCCAAGTAATTTCAATTTTTGTGTTCTGTACGTAAAATACACGCCATTTTAACATGCTACAAAGCTGGTAAATTTTTTTGGTTGCTCATTTTTTTTTGCGCAATTTTTTTCCCGGTTTTTTAACGTTGTTCGCTGTTTTGGGCACTAAGGAAACATTCTTTTTCACCGCCAAAGAAGACATTTTGCTTGTAGCATAATTCACATCCGATGGTTAATTAAAGGAGTTGTCTCATTACAGGCTTTCAGCCTACTTCAATGTTTCTGGCAGCAAAGGATTTTTTAATTCAGGGGCGTGCTTCTTGTCTGCCTCTTCTCCTCCCTCTTCCCCCCTCCCCTCAGCACACAGAAAGCTCTCCTCCATAACTTCTATACAGCAGAGGGAGGGCGAGGGAGTTTGCTGCCAGAGTTAACCCTGTGTGTGCCTGCCTAGGTCTGCTGCAGGCTGCTCACTGCTGGATCAGCTGCACTGTCAGCTCCACAGAGTCAGGAGACAGGAGAGGGCTGATCTATGAGTGTGGAGAGGTCTGTGAAGCTGTGTATGCTAATAGCAGAGCAGGGGGGATGTAAGTGTTCCTATACCCCCTGCTTAGCATACAAATCTCCATCTCAAGCAACAACAAACAAACCCTGTCAGAACAAACACAGGGCAGCTGTGAAGTGAATTACTATAATCACGATGTGTCACTAGTACAGCAGAGCATGAACCGTTCACATGCCTCCATGATCTGTTCTATTAGTATAGTCAGAGATCCACAGACACATCATGATTATAGTAACACACAGGGTCACTGCTGTCACATCTACTGACTACAGATCAGCCTCACCTCTGCTCTCCTCAATCTGTGTAGAGAGCAGGAGGAAGCAGGCACACACAGGGTTAATCCAGCTACACAGACACAGAAGCCAGAGCCCTCCCCCTCCCTCCACTACAGAAGCATACTGTTGGGGAGGGGCTCTGTGCTCTGACCTGTATTCGGAAACAGATAAGTCATCAGCACTGACAGCCAGTGAGATAAAGATCAACAGGTCGGCTGCCATAGGGATTTCAGGAGCTGATGCACTCCTACTACCAGGGATAACTCAAAATCAGTAGGACATTTCTAATGAACATATATTGCAAAGCTGCTTGTCTTTTAGGGATCTTTTAAATAAAACCCAATCATTGTAGTGAGACAACCCCTTTAAGCCTATTTGTGCTTTTATATTCAGTAAAATACACAGTGTTTTTAAACGGCACATACAAGTAAATTTTTCCTGGCCTAATGTGGAGCCAATTTATACCAAGGGTTACCCAAGCTTGTACTGGGTTCTTTTGGGAGTCAAATGAAAGGGTGTGTATTTATCATATATAGATATCTTCATCAAACAGTGTTTATACATTTTAGAACAAACACTATGTCAGACAGAGAGGTGGCACGCTCTTCACCTGCGAGTGGCAGTGGCACAAACATTCCTGGAGCAGGCCCAGGACGCAGGACAGCAAGGGGACGTCACAGCAGGGGTCACTCGGTAAGGCCACAACTGCTGCTGTCATCTAGCGGCCATGTGTTGATCAGCAACCCAATGTTTCTTGATTGGTTGACTAGGTCATCCACTTCCTCCCAGATGACATCTGACAACCCCAGCCAAGAGGTGGGAACGTCAGACACAACCCTTAGTTGGCATGGCCCGGGAGCGGGTCAGCGGCCCTCACCTGTCCTCAACCCGCCTCTGTCCCATCCGGTTCCCTCAGCCAGAGATCTACTATGTGGTCTGTGCTCAGTGCCACTATACAGCAAGGATGAGGAGGATAGTCAGCAGCTACTTGGCAGTGAAGAAATGGGGCCAATATCAGCAGTGTGAGGTCAGGAGCCAAGCGGCCACGGGGTAGAAAACCCGCTTCGCAGGTCCAAGAAAGTAGTGGCAAGGGTTACCCAAGCTTGTTACTGGGTTCATTTGGAGTCAAATGCAGGGTGTTATTTATCATATATAGATATCTTCATCAAACATTTTTTATACATTTAGAACAAACAGTATGTCAACAGAGAGGTGGCACGCTCTTCACCTGCGAGCGGCAGTGGCACAAACATTCCTGGAGCAGGCCCAGGACGCAGGACAGCAAGGGGACGTCACAGCAGGGGTCACTCGGTAAGGCCACAACTGCTGCTGTCATCTAGCGGCCATGTGTTGATCAGCAACCCAATTTTTCTTGATTGGTTGACTAGGTCATCCACTTCCTCCCAATACATCTGACAACCCCAGCCAAGAGGTGGGAACGTCAGACCCCACCCTTAGTTGGCATGGCCCCGGGAGCGGGTCAGCGGCCCTCACCTGTCCTCAACCCGCCTCTGTCCCATCCGGTTCCCTCAGCCAGAGATCTACTATGTGGTCTGTGCTCAGTGCCACTATACAGCAAGGATGAGGAGGATAGTCAGCAGCTACTTGGCAGTGAAGAAATGGGGCCAATATCAGCAGTGTGAGGTCAGGAGCCAAGCGGCCACGGGGTAGAAAACCCGCTTCGCAGGTCCAAGAAAGTAGTGGCACAGGGGCTCAGCGAGGCAGCGGTGGCAGTAGTCACTCAGTGCGGATCGTTGGCGGTAAAATCAGATACTCGGCGGTGTGGCAGTTCTTTGCTAAGACACCAGAGGAGCCGAATATGGGTATATGTAGAAATCGATGTGTGGCTTTCTCAGCGCCAACTGCAAAACGGAACCATGGTGCTGGACAATGGGAGTAACATGGTGTCTGCGCTGCACCGAGGAGGGATGGTCCATGCGCCCTGCATAGCGGATGTGTTCAATCTGGTTGTGAAAAGGTTCCTGAAGTCTTCCACCGATCTTCAGAAGATTCTGAAAATGGCCAGGAAACTGTGCATGCACTTCATCCATTCCTACAAACCCAGGAACACCCTCCTTGAGTTCCAGCGGCAGAAAAGCCTCCCCAACACACTTTGATATGCGATGTTTCCACCCGTTGGAATTCCAGCCTGCACATGTTGGACCGACTGTATGAACAGAGAAAGGCCATTAACGATTTTTTGATGATCCAGGTGGACAGGAGTACTCCCTGTGTAACTTTGATGTCAGCCAGTGCAGCTCATGCGTGACACCTGCCGGTTTGTTGAGGCCATTCGAGGAGGCGACGTTATTTGTCAGTCGCCAGGACTACGGGATGAATAACGCATTCCACTGCTTTCATGTCCTGGAACAGATGCTGAAAAATCTGTCTGGGCAGAGGACTGGAGACATGGCGACTACATCTCGCGGCCAAATGAGTCCGGTGGGGACTGAAATGGAGGAGGAGGAGGACATTGGAGCAGAAGCATTGTCTGGTGAAATTAGTGGATTTTCTACCCAGGTGTCAAGAGAGGAGGAGCAGGAGCAGCTGGAGGAAGTAGATGGAGATGAGGAAGACGAGGCAGATGACCCGCAAGCACCGTGGCAGTATACAGTGGAGATGGAGGCAGGGAGCCCCTCGGAGTCACTTGTGCAGATGGCCCGCAGCATGCTGATTTGCCTGGCTAGTGACAGCCGAATAGTCACCATCCGGCAGAGGGATGACTTCTGGCTCTCCACCCTATTGGACCCTCGCTACCGCTCCAAAATGGGAGCCTTTTTCCCGGATGCTGAGAGGAAGGACAAACTCAAATACTATAGGGAAATCCTCCGTAGTCAGTTGGACGCTGCCTATGTGCAGCATCGTCCCTCCTCTGGCAGGTCTGACCGGGGGGTTCTTCAGCACTCACGTACTACTGCCGCAGCTGCTGGGGGAAGGTGTGGGGGGGGGGGGGTATGAGCAGTACCAGCTCCATCAGCAGCAACCTAAGTCTGGAGTCACTGATGAGCAGCTTCCTTCACCCGCCTAGTGAGGAGGGCAGTTGCCAGCAGCAGCAGGACCTGGAGCAGACCCTGAACCAATGGGTGGTGGCCTACTTGGACAGCACTCTGCCACCCCAGTTAGAAGATCCACTGGACTACTGGGCAGCCAAACTGGATGTGTGGCCGCAACTTACCGAGTTTGCAGTGGAGAAGCTGTCCTGTCCGGCCAGTAGTGTGGCACCAAGAGCGGGTGTTCAGTGCAGCGGGTGCCATCGTTACCCCAAGGAGAACCCGCTTGTTCATGAGAAATGTGGAACGACTGACCTTTGTCAAGATGAATCAGGCGTGGATAGGCCAGGATTTCTACACACCAATGCCTTAGGCGTCAGATTACATCAGCCATGACGCCTCACCCAAACTTTGAGAACTGAGTCTGGGTTCAAACTACCTGCCTCAGCCACTAGTCTGATGCCGCAAACCCGCCTGATGCCACACATCTGCTGACAGTTTCTCCATCTGCCTACCACCATCTTTACCATGGACTGGTATTGCCACCCACCTCCACACTCTGTCATTGTGCCACTGTCTGACCTCATGCTGCTGCTGTGGCTGCTGCCGAGCCCTCCACACTGTGTCATTGTGCCACTCTGTGGCCTACTACTGTTTTTCCACCTCTAGAATTTTTCTTTGTGCCACTGTCTGACCTCATGCTGCTGCTGTGACTGCTGCCGTGACCTCCACACTGAGACATTGTACAACTCTGTACATAAGAAGACAATGTAGGGTATGCTCACTTGCACGATAATGCTCCTGATGGGGATAGAGCTAGACACCGCCACCGCCTCGTGGTTCAAACGTAGCAATAGGAAAGTCCAGGTGCTGCTACAATATCCACCATCCAATAATATTAAAAATAATTTTTTATTTAAATACAAAAATAGATAAAAACCATACAAAAAATATGTAAGACACCCAAGCATGGAAGAGCATGAAAATAAGCATGCGTGATAACAAACTGACGCGTTTCGAAGCGGAAGGCTTCTTAGCCGTGCCCTCCACACTGTGTCATTGTGCCACTCTCTGACCTCATGCTGCTGCTGCCGTGACCTCCTCTCTCTGTCATTGTGCCACTCTGTGGCCTACTCCTGTTTTTGCCACCTCCAGAATGTCATTGTGCCAATCTCTGACCTCATGCTGCTGTGGCTGCTGCCGTCACCTCCATACTCTCTCACTGATGTTGCCACCTGAGCTCTCACCTTTTTTTTCAGCTGTCGCTGCCATGACTCTATCAGGCTACATTCCCGCTTCAGTTATTCAGTCAGTTTTGCCCCTGTAAGTGCCCAGTGAATTTTATAGTGAAGCGATTCCAAGAGCGGCGGCAGTCATGTGTGTGTCATACTAAAACACAACATTGTATGAAGCCCAAACCAAGCTCCCTCCGCATATTTAAGCATGGCACAATGTTCTACAGCAGCTTGCAGGCTCTGTGCAGCCTGGAAATAGCTGTTTTTTATCGCGATTCGTCCCAAAGTAATTCGGACCAAAACAAATGTTGTTGGGAAATTCGGCGAAGTCACCGAATCGAATTTTTGAGAACTTCGACCATCTCTAGCATGTAACTGTCTCATGTACATTGTTGTATTATTGCTTTATTTTGTAGGAAGCTATGAAAGGGCTGCAATGGAGATCCCTAAGATATAGACAGTTTTCATTCATGTCCCCCCAAATGTATGGTGGCATCCTCTACTATAAGCATTGCTCATAAGGAAGAATATCTCCATAAAAATAGAGTCCGATGGAGCCTTTATGCCAGTGTACAAAGGCCTGGTGGCTCCATATTAAGGACCCAAATGACCTCCATGCACTTCACATTGGTTCTGTACAGTGGAATCTGCCATGTGCCATACCTGTAAATAACATACATACATTGGTATAACATACAACACATTGGTATTCTCATCAACTTTTCAATCAGTCACCAATCTAATGTTGAAGTTCCAGTGATACCTTTCGTGTATATTTACTTCTGATGAGCACGTGACCACTGTGACAAATCAGTGGCCTTAACGACCACGTACTGTTTCATTTAGATCACCACTTGGTGATGCCAAGGCCACATTGGTTGGTATGTGACTGCTGCAGCCAATCAGTGGCCTCACTGATGTCAGTGGAACAGTATATAAATTGTCACGGGGGTCGCGGGCTCCGCTGCCCCCCGCGACCACATCCCCGCTCGCAGGGGGTCTGGCGCGGCGGCTCGCGACCACCCCTCTGCTGCCTCGGCGCCGCCTCTCTTACCTGGCCGCGCTCCGGTGAATGCCGCGCCTGCCTGTCCCGGCCGTCGCGCGCGTGGCCGCCGCTTAAGGCGCGCGCGCGCCGGCTTCTCTAAATTTAAAGGGCCAGTGTCCCGATAATTGGTTAGTGTCGGGCGCTGGTCCTATTTAAGGTATCCGCCCCCAGTACTGCCTGCCAGTCTGTTGGTTGTGTTTTCGTGTTTTTTAGAGAGTATTGGAGTTCAGTCTTGATTTCCCGTGTACCAGTCCGCTTGCTTACGTTTCCTGACCTTGCCTGTTTGCCGCCTGCCTTGACCGTCTGCCCGTCTCTGACTATGAACCTCTGCTGCCTGCCCTGACCTTCTGCCTGTCCCCGACTACGCCTCCGGTTTACGTTTCTGTACCACGCTGTACCCCGGCCGCCATCGCAATAAAAGTCACGTCAGGGGTAACGACCTGGTAGCCTCACGCCGCAGCAAGTCCATCCCGCTTTGCGGCGGGCTCTGGTGAAAACCGGGGGCTACTTAGACTCCGTTCCCTGGCGTGGCTTAGCTATCATCGCTTGCGTTGGCCCAGCGGATCCACTCCTCCGTTACAGTACAGACTGGCCATGGATTCCGCCAGGGTACCTCTGCCTGATCTCCGGGACATCACTACAGCTGTCGCCCAGCAGAGTCAACGCATCGATCAGCTTGCGGCCATGATGCAGAACCTGGCGACTCGTCTGCCTCCATCGGCTACCGCCTCTGCACCTGCATCCGTTGCTCCGGCATCCATTGCTCTACCTGCTTCGGCTTCAGGACCGTCTCTGCATCTGCCACTCCCCTCACGCTACGATGGAGACCCCAAGAAGTGCCGAGGGTTCATCAGCCAGTGCTCCATCCACCTCGAAATGATGGGGCACCAATTCCCTACAGAGCGAGCCAAGGTGGCCTTCATAATCAGCCTCTTGTCTGGAGAAGCCTTGGCTTGGGCTACGCCTCTATGGGATCGAGGGGATCCTCTGACGGCGGACCTCCAAACGTTCCTCCGGGGGTTCCGCACCGTCTTCGAGGAACCTGGCCGTACTTCTTCGGCGGCCGCAGCGCTGCTCCGGCTACGTCAGGGCGACACCACAGTCGGTCGGTATTGGGTTTGCAGTTTCGCACTCTCGCTTCGGAGCTGGACTGGAACAACGAAGCATTGGTGGCGACATTTTGGCAAGGCCTCTCGGGGCGAATCAAGGACGAGCTCGCCGCTCGGGATTTACCAACTGCCTTGGATGACCTAATCCATTTGGCCACCCGAGTGGATATTCGCTTCGCCGAAAGGCAACAAGAGCTCCGCCTGCAACGGGAAACCGTCCGTCCACGCCGTCTCCCTCGCTTGGCTCCCACGTTCCAGCGTTCACCTCTTCCTCCTCCAACGGCCTCTGAAGAGGAACCTATGCAGGTCGAGAGAGCCCACCTGTCCCAGGAGGAACGTTCTCAGCGTCGTCTGAAGCAGCTCTGCTTCTATTGTGGCGGTTCTGGCCATTTCATTGGGGACTGTCCGGTGCGCCCAGGACACTTCCGCACCTAGGGCTCGTAGGAGAGGCAACCCTAGGTGTCAGAACGGCCTCTCCCCGTCTGACTATGCCCGTACATATTGGTGCTTCTCCGGACAGCACCTTTCAGGCCACCGCCTTTATCGACTCAGGATCGGCAGGAAACTTCATAAGCCACGAACTTGTGACCAGGTTTCGTCTCCCGGTGACTCCGCTGCAGAAACCTATGTTCGTCTCCTCGGTCAGTGGCGAATGCCTTAAGGACGCTATCCGCCTCCGTACGGCCCCCCCTCTTCTTGCAAATTGGGGCTCTTCACAAGGAGATGTTGCAACTACTAGTCCTGCCTCGATCCTCCTCGGAAATCCTTCTGAGCCTCCTCCCCAGCACATTGTCCCCCCGGAGCGACTCGTCACGGCTGCCCCCGTGGACCTCCAGCACCTACCTCCCGGGAAGACGTATGTGCGACCTGCCTTGCGCCTTAGAATCCTGAAGTGGGGACACTCTTCTCATATGGCTGGGCACCCAGGAGTGCATAGGTCGCTTCAATTTGTATCCCGATATTACTGGTGGCCTACCCTTGCTCAGGACATGAGGGACTTTGTTCTAGCCTGCACCTCCTGTGCCCGTAATAAGGTTCCTCGCCTCAAGCCCGCAGGTCTTCTTCAGCCGCTCCCTGTGCCAGAAAAACCCTGGACCCATGTAGCCATGGACTTCATTACGGACCTCCCGCCCTCCTCGGGTAACACGGTCATCTGGGTTGTTACCGACCGTTTTTCCAAAATGGCCCACTTTATCCCACTGCCTGGGTTACCCTCTGCCCCCCAACTGGCCCAACATTTTTTTCTGTCACGTTTTCCGTCTGCACGGTCTCCCTTTACATATTGTCTCTGATAGGGGAGTCCAATTTATTGCTAAATTTTGGCGGGCTTTGTGTGGTCAATTGCAGGTCCAGTTAGACTTCTCTTCCGCATACCACCCCCAGACTAATGGGCAGGTTGAGAGGGTCAACCAGGTGTTGGGCACCTACCTGAGGCATTTTGTGTCCGCCCGTCAGGATAACTGGTCTGATCTTCTTCCCTGGGCGGAGTTTTCTTATAACTCTTTAGATTCGGGATCCGCGGGGGCCTCCCCCTTTTTTGTCGTGTTTGGGTCACATCCCCGCCCACCTCTCCCCCTTGCTACCTCGTGTCATGTCCCGGCCGTGGATGCCCAAGTAAGGGACATCAAGGCTTTATGGCAGCTCACACGACAGGCCCTGTTACGGGCTTCTGCCCGCACTAAAGTCCAGGCTGACAGATACCGTAGGACTCCGCCCCTATTTGAGCCAGGCGATAAGGTTTGGCTATCCAGCAAATATATTCGCTTTAGGGTGCCTAGCTACAAGTTAGGTCCTAAATACGTGGGTCCCTTTGAGGTACTGCAACGTCTAAACCCGGTGTCCTACAAGCTCCGCCTGCCTCCTACCCTGCGCATCCCGAACTCCTTCCATGTCTCTCTCCTCAAGTCGGTGGTGCTGAATCGCTTCTCCCGTGGACCTGTCTCGCCTTCTCCTGTGGCCAACTCTGATAACATCTTTGAGGTCAAGGAGGTGTTGGCACAGAAGAGGGGAAAGCGGTTCTTTCTCATTGACTGGAAGGGGTTCGGGCCGGAGGAGCGGTCGTGGGAACCGGAGACCAACCTGTCTCCTGACCTCCTCTCTAGGTTTCTAAAAAAGAGGGGGAGACCTAAGGGGGGGGGTACTGTCACGGGGGTCGCGGGGGGCAGGGGGTC
Source organism: Phyllomedusa bahiana (assembly GCA_025379985.1). Lineage (NCBI taxonomy): Eukaryota > Metazoa > Chordata > Amphibia > Anura > Hylidae > Phyllomedusa > Phyllomedusa bahiana. The sequence goes on from JAODAL010018864.1 coordinate 48,409, forward strand.
TGGCGCGGCTGCTGCGGCGGCCCGCGACCACCCCTCTGCTGCCTCGGCGCCGCCTCTCTTACCTGGCCGCGCTCCAGTGAACGCCGCGCCTGCCTGTCCCGGCCGTCGCGCGCGTGGCCGCCGCTTAAGGCGCGCGCGCGCCGGCTTCTCTAAATTTAAAGGGCCAGTGTCCCGATAATTGGTTATTGTCGGGCGCTGGTCCTATTTAAGGTATCCGCCCCCAGTACTTCCTGCCAGTCTGTTGGTGTGTTTTCCGTGTGTTTAGAGAGTATTGGAGTTCAGTCTTGATTTCCCGTGTACCAGTCCGCTTGCTTACGTTTCCTGACCTTGCCTGTTTGCCGCCTGCCCTGACCGTCTGCCCGTCTCTGACTACGAACCTCTGCTGCCTGCCCTGACCTTCTGCCTGTCCCCGACTACGCCTCCGGATTACGTTTCTGTACCACGCTGTACCCCGGCCGCCATCGCAAGCAAGTCACGTCAGGGGTAACGACCTGGTAGCCTCACGCCGCAGCAAGTCCATCCCGCTTTGCGGCGGGCTCTGGTGAAAACCGGGGGCTACTTAGACTCCGTTCCCTGGCGTGGCTCAGCTATCATCGCTTGCGTTGGCCCAGCGGATCCACTCCTCCGTTACATAAATGGTGGTATCAATGACCGTGCCAACAACACCAAAGCACCCAACAAAACGTCATTGTCGGAACTGCAGTGAATTGAAAAGGTTTGTAAAATTTTTTGCTGCTTTATAATATTATTGAGGCTATTTTAAAGATTTTTTTCAAGGAATTCACATTCTTTACATTTTTTAGTTTATTGAGTCTTTTATGCTAACCCTAATTTGATATATGTACTTTATATGTTGCAGGTCATGTATGAAATTGTATTAAAAGCCTTTGGAATCTATGGAATGCTCGCACCCCTTAAAGGGTTTTTGCCATGATATAACATTGAAGTGGAAACATCCAAAATGCAAAATGTACATTTAATCAGGTTTGTAAATATAATTCATAAAAAAAATATGTACATTATAAGATCAGCCCTCTCCTTTCTTTTTTCCACTGTGCACTGCACATTGTCAGGGGTTTCAACCAGCACCGATTTTCTGCTTTGCTGGCCGCACGTGCACGTTGTGACACATTATGCACCAAAAAGCGTCATGACATGCGCCAAACTATGCTCTAAAAAGTGAGGAGGCGAAACCAAGTTGTGATAAAACCCTTTAATACTTTAAACATTTTCTAATGTATTAAAAATACTAAACACAAATACTAAACTAAAATACTAAAAGTACTCCTGGTAATAAAGTAATGTTTTTACTGTGCCTTAGGGGAATGCTTGACCAAGGTGTAGTCTCCAGCCAAAAATCAGAGCATGTTGACATGTAATGCTGATTTTCAAAAAACTAACTTAAGTGTAGTTTCATTTGTAGCATTTTAGGATCTACATATGTGACTTTGATAATTTTTTATTCCATTTTTCCTGGTAGGCTTGATGACCAAAAACTGTAATGTATTGGGTATTTCATGTCTGTTTTTTTCATTATTTTATTAGATTGGACTTAAGCAGATTTGGCAAGACCTGTTATGTTCAATTTTTATTGTTTAGCTTTTTCGCATATATTAATTGAAAAAATGGAATACTAGTCTTTGTCTCTTCTGTTCTATCGTAAGAAAGTTCTTTGTTTTTTCTTTCATGTTCATACACATTTTTTCAATAAAGACCTCTCCATGACTCCTTTTTCATACCTTGCTTAAAATAGTACTTGTCATTTGAATATTATCTACCATGCCTAGGAAAAGCACAAGGGTGAAAAATGATCCATACTGCTGTTGTATTAAAGTTGCAATTGGCTGCACTGTCTTATCAACGCTTTCCGTTCTAGGTTGCTGTCTCCCTAGTCACTGCTGTTCAGGTATGAACTTGTTATGTCAGTTCAGTGTCACATCCTTATAGATTATAAGTAGAGATGGGCAAATTTCTCAAAAATTCGGTTCGACAACTTCGCCGAATTTTCTGACAAAATCCGTTTCGCTCTGAATTACTTTGGGACGAATCGCGTTAAAAAACAGCTATTTTCTCGCTGCACAAAGCCTGTAGGGTGCTGTAGAACATTGTGCCATGCTCAAATATGCAGAGGGAGCTTGGTTTGGTCTTTATACAATGCTGTGTTTTAATATGACACGCACATGAGTGCCGCCGATCTTAGAATCGCTTCACTCTAAAATTCCCTTGGCACTTACGGGGGCAAAACTGACCAAAAAACTGAAGTGGGAATGCAGCCTGATAAAGTCATGGCAGCGCCAGCTGGAAAAAAACAAGCTGGGGACTAAAATCCTAACATAGCATCAAAGAACACAGTAGTAGGTTACTGGAGCCACCACAGATCGCAGCACAGTAAGGGGACGTCACAGCAGGGGTCACTCCATGAGGCCAGAGCTTTAAACCATCACAAAATATGACAGAACCTGTTCTGTTAAATGCTGATACATGTAGAGGCCTCCTCGAATGAGTGGAGAGGGTGTCGGCAGTAATTTTGTGTTGACGTCTCTGATCATTTTGCCCTTCCTTTCATCTGACAGTGTCCGCTTTCAATCAGTCAATAATCCATCAGTATTGCTAAAGCCAAAAACAAACAGGAGTCGATCCAAAACAAAGATGACCAGTAAATGGAATATTTGCATGTCTTCTGTGTTTTGTATCCACTTCTGATTTTGGCTAGACAATCCTGATCCTTCCCATTCCTTCTGACTGGTGAAAAGAAGGGGAAAACTAAACATAGTGGCAACATCATAGAGTGGTGAGGGTGGAAACAGCATTAGGAAACCACAAGGTGTTCCAGTGAGACAGCAGTCACTTGGCAGCAGCATCAGTAGGCCACAGAGTGGCACAATGACAAATTCTGGAGGGGGCAACAACATCAGGAGCCCACAAAGTGGCACAATGATACAGTATGGAGATGGCGTCACCAACAGCAGCAGCATGAGGTCAGACAGTGGCACAATGACAGAGTGTGGAGGTCACGGCAGCAGCCACAGCAGCAGCATGAGGTCAGACAGTGGCACAATGACATTCTGGAGGTGGCAAAAACAGGAGTAGGCCACAGAGTGGCACAATGACAGAGTGTGGAGGTCACGGCAGGAGCAACAGCAGCAGCAGCAGCATGAGGTCATACAGTGGCACAATGACAAAGTGTGTAGGTCACGGCAGCAGCCACAGCAGCAGCATGAGGTCAGACAGTGGCACAATGACATTCTGGAGGTGGCAAAAACAGGAGTAGGCCACAGAGTGGCACAATGACAGAGAGTGGAGGTGACGGCAGGAGCAACAGCATGAGGTCAGAGAGTGGCACAATGACACAGTGTTTAGGTGACCGCAACAGCAACAACAGCAGCAGCAGCATGAGGTCAGAGAGTTGCACAATGACACAGTGTGGAGGTCACGGCACCAGCAACAGCAGCAGCAGCATGAGGTCATAGAGTGGCACAATGACAATGTGGAGGTGGGTGGCAATACCAGTCCATGGTAAAGATGGTGGTAGGCGGATGGAGAAACTGTCAGCAGATGTGTGGCATCAGGCGGGAGGCGGCATCAGAATAGTGGCTGAGGCAGGTAGTTTGAATCCAGACTCATTTCTCAAAGTTTTGGTGAGGCGTCATGGCTGATGTAATCTGACGCCTAGGGCATTGGTGTGTGGAAATCCTGGCCGAACCACGCCTGATTCATCTTGACAAAGGTCAGTCGTTCCACATTTCCTGTGGACAAGCGGGTTCTCCTTGAGGTAACGATGGCTCCCGCCACACTGAACACCCGCTACTGGCCGGGCAGGACAGCTTCTCCACTGCAAACTTGGCAAGTTGCGGCCACACATCCAGTTTGGCTTCCCAGTAGTCCAGCAGATCTTCTAACTGGGGTGGCAGAGTATTGTCCAAGTAGGCTACCACCTGTTGGTTCAGGATCTGCTCCAGGTCCTGCTGCTGCTGCTGCTGCTGCTGGCGAGTGCCCTCCTCACTAGGCGGGTGAAGGAAGCTGCTCATCAGCGACTCCAGACATAGGTTGCTGCTGATGGAGCTGGTACTACTCCTACCCCCCATCTTCCCACAGCAGCTGCGGCAGTGGTACATGAGCGCTGAGAAACTCCCCAGTCAGACCTGTCAGAGGATGGACCATGCCGCACATAGGCAGCGGCCAACTGACTATGGAGGATTTCTCTATAGTATTTGAGTTTGTCCTCCCTCTCAGCAGCTGGGAAAAAGGCTCCCATTTTGGACCGGTAGCGAGGATCCAATAGGGTGGAGAGCTAGAAGTCATCCCTCTGCCGGATGGTGACTATTCGGCTGTCACTAGCCAGGCAAATCAGCATGTTGCGGGCCATCTGCACAAGTGACTCTGAGGGACTCCCTGCCTCCATCTCCACTGTATACTGCCACGGTGCTTGCGGGTCATCTGCCTCGTCTTCTTCATCTCCATCTACTGCTCCTCCTCTCCTGTCACCTGAGTAGAAAATCCACTCATTTCACCAGACAATGCTACTGCTCCAATGTCCTCCTCCTTCTCCAGTTCAGTCCCCACTGGACTCATGTGGCCGCGAGATGTAGTCGCCATGTTTCCATTCCCCTGCCAGACAGATTTTTTAGCATCTGTTCCAGGACATGAAGCAGTGGACTGACGTTATTCATCCCGTAGTCCTGGCGACTGACAAATAACGTCACCTCCTCAAATGGCCTCAACAAACGGCAGGTGTCACGCATGAGCTGCCACTGGCTGACATCAAAGTTACACAGGGGAGTACTCCTGTCCACCTGGATCATCAAAAAATCGTTAATGGCCTTTCTCTGTTCATACAGTCGGTCCAACATGTGCAGGCTGGAATTCCAACGGGTGGAAACATCACATATCAGCCTGTGTTGGGGGAGGCCGTTCTGTCGCTGCAACTCGAGGAGGGTGTTCCTGGCTTTGTAGGAATGGATGAAGTGCATGCACAGTTTCCTGGCCATTTTCAGAATCTTCTTAAGATCGGTGGAAGACTTCAGGAACCTTTTCACAACCAGATTGAACACATGTGCCATGCATGGCGCATGGACCAACCCTCCTCAGTGCAGCGCAGACACCATGTTCCTCCCATTGTCCGTCACCATGGTTCCGATTTGCAGTTGGCGCAGAGGAAGCCACACATCGATTTCTTGCTGCATGACGCGGAGCAGTTCCTCCCCTGTGTGACCTCATTTGCCGAGGCAAGCCAGGTGTAGAACTGCGTGACACCGCTGTGCCCTACACATGTGATTTGATGGAGCAGTACTTGTGGAGGCTGAAATGGTGGTGGTGGTGCAGGAGGAGGCGGACATTGGCATAGGAGCAGCAGTTTGACAACGTGGAGGAGAAAGCGGCGTCTTCTGTCCAAGTTGTTGGTGTGGCTGGGCAAGAACTCATTCACCCAGTGGGCCATAAAGGACATGTACTGGCCCTGAATGTAGTTACAGCTCCACACGTCCGCGCTGCCATGCACCTTGGAACAAATCGATAAGCTCAAAGACTGGCCCACCTTCTGTTCTACATATTTGTGAAGGGCTGGTACTGCCTTTTTGGAAAAGAAATTACGGCTTTGAACTCTCCACCTCGGCTTGGCACAGGCCATTGATTCTCTGAACGGTGCAGAGTCCACCATTTGGAAAGGGAGTGACTGCAGTACCAACAATTTGGACAGGAGCACGGTCAGCTTCTGCACCTTAGAATGGTTGGACTACAACAGCAGAAAAACGCGTAATTAGCCTTCGGATATGAATTATGCTACAGGAAAAATTTCTTCTTTGACGTTGAAAAACACTGTTTCTTTTACTGACTACAATAGCAGAAACACGCTTAATTAACCCTTGGATATAAATTGCGCAAAAGAAATGTGCTGCCAAAAATTAACAGGTATGTGGCGTGTTAAAACGACGTGTATTTTACTGACTACAACAGCAGAAAAACACTTAATTAACCTTCGGATATGAATTATGCTACAGGAAAAATTTCTTCTTTGGTGATGAGAAACACTTTCTTTTACTGACTACAATAGCAGAAACACACTTAATTAACCCTTGGATATAAACTGCGCAAAAGAAATGAGCAGCCAAAAATTAACTGGTATGTGGATTGTAAAAACGCTGTTTCTTTAACTGAATACATCAGCAACAACAGGCTTAGAAAACCCTTGGATATTCAATGTGCTCCAGAACTGAGCAGATAGCATTAAAATGTATATGCAGCTGAATTGGACGCACACTGGACTTCAATTCCAATACCCCACGAAATCAAAATTAGAGCTGAAGAGAAGCAGTCTCTGAGAAAAGCTGTGACGACCCCCCAAAAATCGCTGTATAAAAGTTCTTTCTTTTGTGTGAGATCCCGGTTACTGGAGCTGCAGCAGCTACAATACGGCAAAGAGAGAGGAATGTGAACTGCCAGCGTCGCGCCCGGACTTATATAGTGCGGTGACGTCACAGAATTCCGCCAGTCTCTGATTGGCTTCATCTCTGCACATGTCATGTAGGGTACTCCTTTCTTCCTCCCAGAGTTCTTTGCCCCATGTAACGCCATGTGCTCGCAGCCATTTTATCAAATAAAAACACGCTTCGTTCCCGCAAATCACCCCAAATTTCTACTTCGTTCAGAATCAAAGTTTTCCTGAAATTCTAAACGAATTCCACTTCGTTAGAATCAATTCTCCCATCTCTAATTATAAGCTCTTGTGAGCAGGGACCACACACCTTGGGCCACATGTATGAAGCTCGCCACGTCGGGGCGCACATTTTCGCCAGTTTTCCGGCGAAATTTGCGCTTGACTTTGTCGGCGCTGGGGCGCGCTCATACATACTATGTAAAGTCCGCCGCGCCTCGCCAGTGTGGGGGGCGCAGTGCGGGGACTTGGGGGCATTGCGGCGCTGCGCCTAAGATCCGCCGTCCGATGAGGTGCACCCATACATGCGGGGAAAAGTTCACCGTGCCTCGCCAGTGTATGGGGCGCAGTGCAGGACTTAGGCGCAGAAGGGACTGTGCCTCACATGTATTCTGATTCTAGACAGGCTGGAAAACAGCGAGAAATCATTAAACATGTCCGTGCGGAGTATGAATAAAAAAATCACCTTTCCAAAAATCCAGAACGGCGCTATATCGGGAATTTGGATATTTGAAATTGCCGGGAAATACAGTAATTCAAGTTCTGTAAGCTATTCTCATTGGTCGGCAGAAACCAGCCAATCAGAATAGGAGCGACAGTGAACCATTAATACCTATGGAGAAGTTTGGACCAATCAAAATCAATCAAAATCTTTATTTTCGTTAGCCAAGATTCAATAGTATGGGTGTAACAAAAATAAAGAAATAAACATGATTTTATTGAATTAATATTTTTTTTCTTTACCCCCATATTATTGATCATTTTATATACACATCGGTACAACTTCTGGAGTCTTATCATTTGATTTCGGCCATGTACAGTTTTATTACAGATTGCATTAGAAAACCCATAAGAGCGTCGCTCGCTCTCCCATTGGTCCAAATAACCGTGCCTCTTTTAAATTAGCCAATCACAAACAGAGCTTGCTCTACATTTCTTTTCCCCATAGAACTCTATGAGAAAGTAGCTCACGCTCTGATTGGTCGGGATAGCCAAGCCCCCACTAGCTCAACCAATCAGCTCTTTTCTGCCTTTTTACTGTATTTTGAACTGTCCCGCTATTGAATATGATTGGTCAATATGTCTCCATAGGTTAGAATGGGCCACTGTCGTTCCTATTCTGATTGGCTGGTTTATGCCGACCAATGAGAAGAGCTTACAGAATTTGAATTACTGTATTTCCCGACAATTCTCTATATTGCAATTCCCGATGTTGCGCCGGTCTCGGCGACAAACGCGTTGTTAGGGATTTGATTGATTTATGTTTATAGAAGGTTTCAGCTCTTTTTCAGAGAATATTTTACACTTAATAAAAATGATTTTTTTTAATCATACTCCATGCCGCTCGGCGCTGAGAGCATAGATAGCATTGTGCCGATCTCTCCAAAGACTACAATGAGACTAGTAGCTCGCGCTCTGATTGGCTGGGATTGCCAAACCCCAGCTAGTTCAACCAATCAGCTCTTTTCTGCATTTTTACTGTATTTTGAATTGTCCCGCCTTTGATTTTGATTGGTCAAAACTTCTCCATAGGTTAGAATGGGTCCCTGTCGCTCCTATTCTGATTGGCCGAGATAGCCAAGCCCCCGCTAGCTCAACCAATCAGCTCTTTTCTGCATTTTTACAGTATTTTGAACTGTCCCGCTTTTGAATTTGATTGGTCTATGTTTCTCCATAGGTTTTAATGGTTCACTGTCACTCCTATTCTGATTGCCTGGTTTATGCCGACCAATGAGAAGCGCTTTCAGAATTTGAATTACTGTATTTCCCAGCAATTTCCAAGATCCTAATTCTTGTTGTTGTGCCGTTCTGGATTTTTGGAAAGTGTTTTTTTTATTTATTTTTTATTTTTAAGGTTTGAGCTCTTTTGCTGATAAGGTTGTACGCCTTTATAAAGGCGATTTTTTGGAATCATACTCCATGCCGCACGGAGCTGAGCGCCGAGATTTCTTTTGCGATCTTCTATGCTTCCTTTCATGTTCCGTTCTCGCTTCACTTCGCCTCCGCCGGAGCAGTTAGACCAGAATCAACCAGGTCTGCCTGTCGGAGCTGCCGAGCGCTGCAATGCGCCGCACTTTGCCGAATCGCGATCGTACATACCTCGGAGTTTTCGAGCGCGCTGCGTCCCGCCCCGGAACGCCCACACCGCGCCCACACCGCGCCCATTGCCCGCCCTTTCATGCGGGGCGCATCTGAAAGTGGCAAAGGCTGCGCCTAACATCGCATCCCTGCGTCCGACAGGGGATTCGGGCTGGGGAGGCGCAGGTTACGCCAAAAAACAGGCGAAAAGCCCGTTCATACATGTCGCCAGTTGTGCCTGATTTGTAAGGAGCTTTTTACTGTGTAATGTCTGGTTTGTCTGTGCTTATACCCATCTAAATTGTAAAGTGCTACGGAATATTTTGGGGCTATATAAATAAAGATTATTATTATTATTATTATTATTATTAATATTATTATTATTATAATACTGAAATCCACCTTACAGCTCCTGTACATGCCTCTTATACTCTGCCTCTTGCTTTTTGCCTCTTTCTCTCTAACTTTCTGCCTCTCCTATGCTCAGGATTCCACCAGGAATTCCTTTGTTCCTCTAGGGGCCATTCCGAGCCTGCATCAGTTCATTTTTGACAGCAGTGCAAGAAAAATCGGTCTGGTCCACTTGCAATTTGCCCTAAAGAAGAGCAGCGTGCAGCAATGGTATGTTTTGTGGTCGGAGAGTTTGTCTGGTGCCGATATTTATCGAAGACCTTGTGCATAGAATGGGGAAAGTGTTATGCCATGAAGAAGGGTGTATGAATAGATACAGATGTTCACTGAAGGTCATAAAACCCACCCTTGGATGACTGGTATCTAAGGGTGTTGCATTGTTGCATGACCATTCTCATCCGCAAACCACTGCCCATACTGTCAACAGTCTACAAAAACTTTGTTTTGAGGTGTTACAGCTTCCTCCTCATAGTCCTGATCGTGCCCCATCGTATTGCTACCTGCTTGATTCTCTGCACAAAGTGGCTGAAGAGTCACATTGAATGAAGCGATAGACAGCGGTGAATTAGTGGCTCATCGCTCAGCCTAAAACATTTTTGTAAGACACACTGCAGGATATCTCAGCATCCATGGGCACACTATTTAGCTCACCAGTCTGATCCCTTTCCTCTCCTGTAGGTCCTTCTCTAGGAAGTGCAGATGTCTCCTGGCTGCCTTAAAAGGGTGCACACATCCAGAGCTTTCCCAGGACCAATCACTTATCCCCATAGTAGCCAACGTTTGAAAGTGGAAAAGCAGGAGATAAAGGAGGGCGGCGCGCTGAGCACGCCGCGGCAAAAATTTGCATGGACACGCCCATCTTTTTGTGCCACGCCCTTCAAAAAGCCACACCCACTCCACCTAACTGCATAATGGCTTTGGAAGAAAGCCAGGTAGTTGCCCTTATAGCCAGGTAGTAGCCCCACCATAACAAGGTAGTGCCCCTTACAGGCAGGAAGATGCCCCCATTGTAGCCAGGTAGTTGCCCCCTTTGTTAGCCAGGTATTTCCCCCTTTATTAGCCAGGTAGATGCCCCCTGTGTTAGCCAGGTATTGCCCACTTTATTAGCCTGGTAGATGCCCCCTTTGAAGTCAGGTATTGACCCCTTTATCAGCCAGGTATTGCCCCGTTTAGTAGTCAGGTATTGCCCCCTTTATTAGCCAGGTATTGACCCCTTTATTAGCCAGGTATTGCCCCTTTATTAGCCAGGTATTGCCCCCTTTAGTAGTCAGGTATTGCCCCTTTAGTAGTCAGGTATTGCCCCCTTTATTAGCCAGGTATTGCCCCCTTTGTAGTCAGGTATTGCCCCCTTTATTAGCCAGGTATTGCCCCCTTTATTAGCCAGGTATTGCCCCCTTTATTAGCCAGGTAGAGCCCCCTTGTTGTAGCCAGGTATTGACCCCTTTATTAGCCAGGTATTGCCCCCTTTATTAGCCAGGTATTGCCCCCCTTTATTAGCCAGGTAGAGCCCCCTTGTTGTAGCCAGGTATTGCCCCCTTTATTAGCCAGGTAGATGCCCCCTTGTTGTAGCCAGGTAGAGCCCCCTTGTTGTAGCCAGGTATTGCCCCCTTTGTAGCCAGGTATTGCCCCCTTTATTAGCCAGGTATTGCCCCCTTTAGTAGTCAGGTATTGCCCCCTTTATTAGCCAGGTAGATGCCCCCTTGTTGTAGCCAGGTATTGCCCCCTTTATTAGCCAGGTAGATGCCCCCTTGTTGTAGCCAGGTAGAGCCCCCTTGTTGTAGCCAGGTATTGCCCCCTTTGTAGCCAGGTATTGCCCCCTTTATTAGCCAGGTAGAGCCCCCTTGTTGTAGCCAGGTATTGCCCCCTTTATTAGCCAGGTAGATGCCCCCTTGTTGTAGCCAGGTATTGCCCCCTTTATTAGCCAGGTAGATGCCCCCTTGTTGTAGCCAGGTATTGCCCCCTTGTTGTAGCCAGGTATTGCCCCCTTTATTAGCCAGGTAGAGCACCCCCCCCCCCCCATTGTAGCCAGGTAGAGCCCCCTTATAGTTGATAAAAATAAAATAAGAAAATCCACTTAACTCAGGCTCCTGCAGCTCCGGGCACCTCCCGGCCGATCTCCTCAGCGATGCAGGGGAGTGAGTGCAGCCGCGGGTCACTTCCCCCTGCGCCGCTGACCTGCATGTACGGCGCGCACAGGCGCCGTACATACAGGGGGAGAAGGGAGGAGGGAGCGATTCCTCCTGCCTCCTCCCTGCACAGCGAGACTCCGGGCGGGTGAAGCGGGCGCAGCGGCCGCTTCACCCGCCTGTAGGAGCGGCCCGGCGGCGCAAGAATAGCGCACCAGCGCTACTCTGTGCCGCAGCCATTTAAAGAACCCCCGCTGCCTGCTGGCGGCGGGAGGAATGCCAGCTCTCCCGGGAGGGCGGGGGGGGGGGACCCCAAATAGCGGGACCCCCCCCCCCCCCCAAAAGCGGAAGAGTTGGCAAGTATGCGTATCCCCCGATCCGTTTTAGAGGACACCTCTCCCCTCATTTTTTGTAAATTTGTCAGTGTCCTACCACGCATTTGGGTGGTTTTCTTGTGTTTGAACTTACATTCTGATCTCTGCGCTTGTTTGTGGCCTGTTTCTTGTTTATGAAAAAATTCCACCTGTCCTGACCTTCTGCTTGTGACCTGACCACATCTTTGCCTATTCCCTTAGTACCACACTTGTGCATCAGCTGTCATGAGTGGCGAGTAGCCCCCTACCCTGGGGACAAAGACCTAGGTGTTCCCTGCAGCAGAGTCAATATCCTTTGTAGAAGGGGTTGAAGGGGCTCCTTAGACGTTTCTTGGGCTTGGTTCTATGTTAAAGCCCTTGGCTGACCGAAAGAGTCAGTTTCTTGTGAGTGTAACAATTTGGGACATTATTTAAAAAGAAAATGTAAATGTCTGTTCTGAAATTGAAATAAATTCTAGAGCCAGAGTGCGGATAATTTTTGACTTGCTCTAATGTATGAAAATAAAATGGACATTTTATGGTTTTCCTTAAAAACCTCATGCAATCACTAGATTTCTTAGGCATGCTGTACAATGCCTGCTTTTCTCACATTGTTTGTAACATATACTGTATACTGGCATGTAAAAGAAAATAGCATTATAGTTATTGAGACAAAAGTCCAACAATTTCAACATATTACAAACTGTAACCTTGTTTTGTTGATCCAGAGGAAAGAGAGACAAAATCCTTGTTGATCTTCTCTTCAATTTATCTTTATTAAGGAAGAAAATATCCTCCTCTAATCCGCCTTAGCTAAGATAGTTTCCTCCAATCAATCCTAAATTTTAAAATAAATATTTTTAAAATACTATATGATTCCATGGAAAGGTATCCAATCCTTTTATAAATTTGTCAAGTGTCCTGGCGATTACTAACTCTCTTGGCAGAATATTCCACTGTTTCAATTCAATCACAATGAAAAAATTCTCTCTCGGAAATTATATCTTGTGCGTCTTTCACAGTTTCCTGGAACATATTATCCAAAATATACATGGTTTGCCATCATGGATATCATTTAGTTGCACAAATATTCTATTTCTTATTTTTAACATGTTTTATTGAAAGATTTTGTAGAGATAAAACAATGTATCTTCAAATGTTGTTCTATAATAGTGTTGAGCGATTGCGTTGGCTATCGAGATCGATCGATAGTCATATTTCCCGCTATCGATAATTTTTTTCGATAGTGACATCGTTATCGCGATGACCAAAATCTAGGGGAGAGCAACAACACCTTATTTTTACACCCAAACAAGGCTGGAGAAGCTAAATTAACATCCACAACATCAAGGGATACGTGATACATCTACAACACACTTGGGTTATAAAAGTCCAAAAAAAAAATCACAACCTTTTTACTTCCCGTTTTGTACCACGCCGCCCCTTAAACCGCATCCCCCACAAATTAAAAATGCCAAAAGCAGTATGTTTTGAACCATCATTTCTTGAACTGGACATTGAATACCCCCTGTCCCCTGGAACGCAGCATACCCCAAACCTCATGACCCCCCCTTTTAAAAAAGGCCGCAAAAAAGTCTTTAAACCACCTTTTTTTAGTTGAACGGGACATTGATATCCCTGTCCTGGGCCACAGCATAGCCCCAAAACCTGCATGACCCCCAATTTAAAAATCCGGGAAAAAAAGGAGTTTTTTCAACCACCATTTTTAGTTAAACTGGACTTTGACTATCCCTGTCCTGGGCCACAGCATGACCCCCAAACCTCATGACCCCCACATTTAAAAAGGCCGGAAAAAAAGGAGTCTTTCAACCACCATTTTATTTCACTGACATTGACTATACTGTCCGGGGGCCACAGCATGAGCCCCAAACCTGCATGACCCCCACATTTAAAAAGTGCCGAAAAAGGAGCCCCCCCCTTTCAACCACCTTTTAGTTTCACGGGACTTTGACTTACCTTCCTGGGCCACACATACCCCCCAAACCCTGCATGACCCCACTTTTAAAAGGCCGAAAAAGGGATCTTTTTCAACCACCTTTTTAGTTTCACTGGACATTGCTAACCTGCCCGGGGCAAGCATGACCCCCAAACCTGCATACCCCCACATTTAAAAAGTGCCGGAAAAAGGAGTCTTTCAACCCCCATTTTAGTTTCACTGGACATTGACTATACCTGTCCGGGGTCCAGCATGACCCCCAAACCGCATGCCCCCCACATTTAAAAATGCCAAAAAAAGGGGAGTCTTTAAACCCCCTTTTTTAGTTTCACGGACATTGACTATACCTGTCCGGCCACAGCATGACCCCAAACCTGCATGCCCCCCCACATTAAAAAGTGCCGGAAAAAGAGTCTTAACCACCATTTTAGTTTCACGGGACATTGACTATACCGTCCGGGGCCACAGCATGACCCCCAAACCCATGACCCCCACATTTAAAAAGGCCGGAAAAAGGGATCTTTAAACCCACCATTTTATTTCACTGGACATTGACTATCCGTCCGGGGCCACAGCATGGCCCCAAACCGCATGACCCCCAATTAAAAAAAGTGAGGGAAAAAGGAGTTTTTTAAACCCACCTTTTTTAGTTTCACTGGAATTGCTATACCGTCCTGGGCCACACCCATGAGCCCCCAAACCGCATACCCCCACATTTAAAAAAGTGCCGGAAAAAAGGATTTTTTAAAACCACCTTTTTTATTTGAACGGAAATTGACTATACCTGTCCTGGGCCACAGCATGACCCGGGGCCGGAGTTACAGGGGGTGGGGTGAAGCCCGGGCTGGCTCCGCATCTTTTAAACAGCGGTTAAAATCCCTGATGACGCAGCAACGAAAACTGTCGTCTAAAGCAGATCGAAGGGGAATTGAGAACTCCACCCCCCTTTTACACAGTCAATACCTGGGTAAGCGCTTGCCCCTCCGTATGAGTGTGGCCCAAATTTGACTTCACTTAAAATCTGTGGTTAAGCTCCTGTTAAAAACCCAGGGCCCTTTTATTTTGGCTTTCCCTTTTTCTCATTTTCCCAAAGGGCTGGGGGAAATGGCCCTCTGTACTTTTTTTCTCGTCCTGCTCCATACCCCATGTCCTCTGAAAAACCACATCGGTCAAGTTTTCCTGTCCCCCTCCCTTGTAAAAATTCAGGGGAATTTTTTTAACAGCTTTTTTGTACATTCAAGTTTTTTAGTATTTTAATTCTAAAAACACATTTTTTAAAATAGATGGAACCCCACCAGTCTTTGTTTCTCTATTTTTCATTGTTTTAAATGGGTTGTCTCAATACAGGGATTTATAGCATGTTAAAGATCTTTTAAAAACAAGTCATTTTTTAATAGTGTCCATTAACAGTGTCCTAAACCATTCCTGTTCTACAGCCCATCCCCTTGAGCCACTTTTTACAAATTTTGAAAAAAATGTCGTAGAAAAAACATTTTTTTTGAATAGGGCCTGTAGTAAGCTGCATGTCACAGCAAAATCCCCCAAAAATTCAAAGCATACCCTTGAGCCACTTTGGGCAATTGTGAAGAACAAATGCTGTTAGAAACAACATTTTTTTTTAATAGGGAAACCCGTATATTGCTGCTTTTAAACAGCATGACCCCAAAAAAATTTTAAAAATGACTTCTCAGCCCCTGTTAAAAAAATTTTAGGGGGAAATCCACTTAGAACCAATTTCTGTTACAAAGGGCCTGATTATTGCTGTATCTCAAGCTACATACCCCAAAAAATTTTTAAATATGACTTCTCAGCCATATTAAAAATTGTGAGGGGGAAAACCCCTTAGAAGCCACATTTCTGTTCCCAAAAGGGCCATAATTTTAGCTGTATCCACAGCAACATACCCCCAAAAAATTATAAATATACTTTTTCCCGCCACTATTAAAAAATTGTGAGGGAGAAATGCCATTTAGAATCACATTTCGTTTCCAAAAGGGCCATGATTTTTGGGTGTATCCACAGCAACATGACCTCAAAACCATTGACAAAGCGAAAACTTCTTAAGATAAAGTGAGTAAATGGGGAAAACGGTGTTTTCATAAACCCTTTCTGCTTTTTACAGCTCCCCACAGCAAAACCACAAAATGAAACTGTTGGAAAAGAGAAAAAAATTGCAGTAAGAAATGATCATTTTAAAAAAAAGTTTTCAAGAGGACCATTTTCGTTTGAAAAGGAAAGTGAAGTGACTGGCAACTATCGGTGACCTCGGGCAATTGGGGCCCAACACACAGAGACCATGCCTTATTCCTTGAAAGAAAGAAACGATCCACATTATCTGTGGGAAACCGAGCGTTTTTTCTGTAAGACTCCCCAGCTTTCGAAGGCCGCTCAGATATGACCTGGCTCTGGCAGGACAACACCTCTATGGCGTACAGCCCGCTCGGGCCCCTTCGTCCATTTTTTGGGTCCCAAAATCTATTTGGGTCCGAACACATGAAAAACTCGGTGTTGAACCAGATATCTGCACCAGATCTTAAGCTGATCCTGTGGTTGGATGTGTCCCTGCATTATGCTTTTTTTTTAGGGGTAAACAAAGATTGCCAAGGTCACCCATTAGGGTTCTCCACCTTTCCTGCTGCGCCGCAGCCTACTTGGCACCCCACGCTGTCACTCGCTGTGTTGTTCCACCGTGACATTTGGGAACGTGAAACAGACGCAACAGATGTCCCCCAGTTGATCAATCACAAGATCTCCATTTCCTGCATTTTTACTCTCTATTTTGGGGGTGTGGGAAAGGAAATGCTGGATTTTTGTTTTTTACCGGGATCCCGGGGGGGGTGGCCCCCCCAGTAAAATGTTTTCATTTTGAGGCCTTAAAGCAGGGTCATGTTGGAGGAAATGGGGGCATCCAAGCACTCTGTGAGAAAGGGGCCTTTATTCCCAAACCTCTGGGGCGAGGGGCACTAAACAAACGATCTTCCTCATCTTTCCCCCTCCCCTCAAATTCGCGCCAACCTCTTTTCCCGGCAGCAAATCGTTAACATCGTGCTAAATACCTCCTCCCCTCTGCTGCCTCCGGCACAGCTTCAACACAGCCCCGATTTCCTCAATGATGCACCCTGAGAGCGATGCCCACCCTTTCCTAGCTCTGGACCCCAACCCTGCCTAATGAAACAGAGAAATTTTGAAACTGTCGGGGCCCTTTTGGGGTTTGACGAAGAAAGGCTCCGTGTCCGCATCTGTGTCCCTTTTCCTCCTCCCTCCTGGCGGGGCCTGTTTTTTCAAGTGTCCCAACGATCGTTCCAAACTAAATCACCACAATCCATGCTGAACAAGGGGATTGTCCCACTGACCATTTTGGGGCTTTTTCAAAAACTGGCAAGGAGGGCAGAGCTCTTTTCACCCGCCCCACCTCGGTGGGTTTAACACCCCGGTCCGTACCCCGCTTGTCAGGCCATGTGCACTTCTACTGCTAATGGGATTGCGCTGCGCCACAATCGCTGGAGCATGTGGAGGGGGAATTTCCCCGTTTGCCACGTCAACATGAACGGTTTTTACGGAAGGCCCACTGACGCTGCAACGCAGCCAGGCGGGGCGAACAGGGGGCGAAAAGGGGGAAGTGCAACTCAGACCTCGAGCCTTCTTTACACATCCAACCCGGGTAGCCTTTTAAAATTTCTGGACACAAGGTTCATGACATGTGCCGGGAAGGGTTCTCCACCACCGATCTTTAAGGGGGGGCCAGCAGATTTTGCCCCTTTTCGCACACCACCTTTCCCCAAAGGGTTTTTGTCCCCCAGCCAGTGCTCGTTCGTTGCTTTGAGCCGTCCACACTCCTACCTTTGTGGACGGTCTCCAAGGGAATTAATTTGACACGCCGGTGTCTCTGGGCACTATGCCACCAGAGGACCTTGGGGGGAAAAGCCCTGCACCACCCCGCGGTTTTTTGAAGAGCGTGTGCCAGCCTGAAGCCCCTGT
The DNA here is from genome assembly GCA_025379985.1 of Phyllomedusa bahiana. Lineage (NCBI taxonomy): Eukaryota > Metazoa > Chordata > Amphibia > Anura > Hylidae > Phyllomedusa > Phyllomedusa bahiana. The sequence goes on from JAODAL010018864.1 coordinate 65,962, forward strand.
CACCCCCCAAACATCCACCCCGCTCCCCATGAGTTGTCACAAGATATAGGGTCTTGGGCCCTGCTTACTATCCATGTGTCGGTGGGAGATGGACTTTTTCCACAAGATGCAGACAACGCCTTGAAATTTTTGATGACACGGGCTGGCCATGCAGGGGCGGCTTTTCTGTTAAAGAAATGCCTGCTGGCACTGGGGTTGGGGCAACGAGGGGCCCTGACGTGGGGGAACCCCTCTGGGGCCACCAGACGGAAAGGCAAAATTTCCAAGGCCAAAAGCCTGGCAATGCCGACATTTAGGCTTTTGGCTTTGGGATGGTTTGGGTTAAAGTGTTTCTTCTGCTCCCAAACCTGGAAGACAGAAGGCTGGTGACTTGGTCGTCCTGACTTTCTGCATCCAGAAGCTGCGGGCTACAAGCAAGGGGCACTGCAAGGCGTTGCCGACCGCCCGGGATTTTTGCCGATTGACCGGCTTCCTTCACCTCCTCTGATGGCATCAGTATCTGGGCGTCAGAGCAGACTAAATCATCCTCTTGATCTTTTAACATGCCTTCTGACCCCAACCGCATTTTGTCATCAAAGAGGTCTTCAGACAATGGATTATCCACAGTGGTGGGTACACGAGTTGACATTTGGGCTGCTTCATGTTGGACGGATGCTGATGATGCTGATGACGACATTTGTGGCCGTGACTGCGAGGACGAGGAGGTAAGACTGCTAGATGCAGGTTGCATTAACCACTGAAGGACAGATTGGCGACGATGTTCGTTACTTAGATTCACAGGGCCCTGACCCAGCGATGACAGGCCTGACGGTCCTGCAACTGACGATCCGCTGGCATGCGTGTTGTCGCCAGCACTGGAAGGAGCACCTTCTCTCGTACCTCTACCTCCATGTGCTACCCCCCCTCTTTGCTCGCTTACCACCTGCATTTCGCTCCATGTTCAGAAATATAAAAATTTGAGAAGGTATGGATAGTTTTGGAAAGTCTCTTATTAAAAGACGGCAAATCACAGCTATTCTCAAATCCCTCTAATCAAAACAAAATTGCTGGATTCAAATTTAACTGCAAGGTGTCGATCAACAAATCTGGACTGGGCAAAAGTCCAAAAAACACGTATCTGTTATGTTTTGGTATAATAAACGGTATTTTTTGCACCTTTCAATTCACCTGTGGTGAATATAGAATTGCTGTTTTAAGATTTACGTAGATGCTGCGTCAATGAACAGTGCTGGGTGCGCAAAAGTCAAAAAACACGTAACTGTTATGTTTTGATATAATAAATGGTATTTTTTGCACCTTTCAATTCACCTGTGGTAAAATATAGAATTGCTGTTTTAAGATTTACGTAGATGCTGCGTCAATGAACAGTGCTGGGTGCGCAAAAGTCAAAAAACACGTAACTGTTATGTTTAGATATAATAAACGGTATTTTTTGCACCTTTCAATTCACCTGTGGTGAATATAGAATTGCTGTTTTAAGATTTACGTAGATGCTGCGTCAATGAACAGTGCTGGGTGCGCAAAAGTCAAAAAACACGTAACTTTTTATGTTTTGATATAAAAAAACGTATTTTTTGCACCTTTCAATTCACCTGTGGTGAATATAGAAATGCTGTTTTAAGATTTACGTAGATGCTGCGTCAATGAACAGTGCTGGGTGCGCAAAAGTCAAAAAACACGTAACTGTTATGTTTTGATATAAAAAAACGTATTTTATTCACCTTTCAATTCAGATGTGGTGAATATAGAATTGCTGGTTTATGATTTATGTAGATGCTGCGTCAATGAACAGTGAGGGGTGCGCAAAAGTCAACAAACACGTAACTGTTATGTTTTGATATAATAAACGGTATTTTTTGCACCTTTCACTTCACCTGTGGTGAATATAGAATTGCTGTTTTAAGATTTACGTAGATGCTGCGTCAATGAACAGTGCTGGGTGCGCAAAAGTCAAAAAACACGTAACTGTTATGTTTTGATAAAATAAACGGTATTTTTTTGCACCTTTCAATTCACCTGTGGTGAATATAGAATTGCTGTTTTAAGATTTACGTAGATGCTGCGTCAATGAACAGTGCTGGGTGCGCAAAAGTCAAAAAACAAGTAACTGTTATGTTTTGATATAATAAACGGTATTTTTTGCACCTTTCAATTCACCTGTGGTGAATATAGAATTGCTGTTTTAAGATTTACGTAGATGCTGCGTCAATGAACAGTCTTGGTGCGCAAAAGTCAAAAACACGTAACTGTTATTTTTTGATATAATAAACGGTAATTTTTGCACCTTTCAATTCACCTGTGGTGAATATAGAATTCTGTTTTAAGATTTACGTAGATGCTGCGTCAATGAACAGTGCTGGTGCGCAAAAGCCAAAAAACACGTAACTGTTATGTTTGATATAATAAACTGTATTTTTTGCACCTTTCAATTCACCTGTGGTGAATATAGAATTGCTGTTTTTTTTTACGTAGTTTCTTCGTCAATGAACAGTGCTGGGTGCGCAAAAGTCAAAAACACGTAACTGTTATTTTTGATATAATAAACGGTATTTTTTGCACCTTTCAATTCACCTGTGGTGAATATAGAATTGCTGTTTTAAGATTTAACGTAGATACTGCGTCAATGAACAGTGCTGGTGTGCGCAATAGTCAAAAAACACGTAACTGTTATGTTTTGATATAATAAACGGTATTTTTGCACCTTTCAATTCACCTGTGGTGAATATAGAATTGCTGTTTTAAGATTTACGTAGATCTGCGTCAATGAACAGTGCTGGGTGCGCAAAAGTCAAAAAACACGTAACTGTTATGTTTTTGATATAATAAACTGTATTTTTTGTTCACCTTTCAATTCACCTGTGTGAATAGAGAATTGCTGTTTTAAGAGTTACGTAGATGCTGCGTCAATGTACAGTGCTGGGTGCGCAAAAGTCAAAAAACACGTCACTGGGATGTTTTCGTACGATACACGGTATTTTTGGCAACAAACAACTTGTGCTGACTACAAGATTGCTGGTTTGTAATTTAAGTGCAAGGTGGATATATCAACAGTCACAGGTGTAATGGGTAAAATTGAACACCTATCTGAAATGTATACTGATAATAAAAGTGGAGTTTTGCAGCTAACAAATAGACCTGCAGTTACTAGAAATGATGTTTATCCAATATAAGTTCAGGCTGCCCAATATCCAGGAAATATTTCAATAGCAAACTGTTAATAATAAAGATATTCCACTACAATGTCTACACTAAGTCTTGGTGAACTTTATCCAGTGTTCTTTATAGATAGAGCTTGTCTGTGTTCGCCCGCGGGTCCCCCCCCCCCGCTCCCACCGCCGTGAATTTACAGCGGTAGATGCTGCTTTAAAATTCTCTAGCTAACTACATAAAATGTTCAAATCTCTAATCTAACTAAATTGGAAGGATCACAGCTAATAGTAGAGGTTTCTCTGTGCAGAAATATACTAATTTCGCTGAGCTGTTTGGCCACAGGCAGAGCGCAGGTCCATCCCTATGAGACGCTGAGAGACACTGAGGCTGAAACAGGAAACGCTGTTCTATGTAAAACGAGGTCATGTGATTTTTCCAGCCAATCGCAACCATACACATCCCAGTCATGACGTCGCACACACATCTCACCCTGCTCTATCTGTAATCTCATTTGCTGGCCGCCAAAATTACAGGGAAACGCCGAAAAAAGGCGCGATCTTAATAGATGATGCACAGATTTTAACCTTAATTATCGCATGATCTGGAAATTTCGATCACCATAAAAACCTTGCCGATTTCAACTTTGTCAATAAAAATCGCTCAACACTATTCTATAAGTTATATAAAGTATACAGTAAATATAGTATACAATAGATTAGTGTACATATAATATCCATTATAGGCTTAAAAAAATCAAATAATATTATAACATTATGCAAATTTCTATTTTAATCCAAACTAACATTACTAGTTTGGGTTCACACAAGTTTTTTTTTTCTTATGTGTTAAAACTGTGCCAAAAGCCACCTAAAAACTAACACTTTTTGTAAGCATTTTTAAGATCTTTTTATATCTTTTTTAATGTGCTTTTATACTTGTGCTTTTGGATGCCCATTCCAGTCTGCTAAGCAGAGGTATTACTGTTGATATATTAAAATATTCAGTTTTGCACCACTGTTCATTTTGCCTGACAAAAAAAAAATAGAATTAGAGTTGCAATACTATCTCCGTTTTGCATAATGAGGGATTAACTAAAAATAATGAATCAGTATTGTGTTCCAAACTGAGCAAAATAAGATAATGTTACATAACATGCACTAAAATGAAGTTATTATTTGCTTTAAATACATTTTGCATCAATCTCCACAGTTTTAAAGGCTATGGACACCTTTGTCATGGGTGTTTCCATACTGTAAATTAGTGGTTACCTTTAGTTAAAAAGCTTGCACCATGTTTCAGGATGCAGTTTTCATTCATTTATTCACATATTTCTTGATATGTGATTTGCATTCTGGTCCTAGTTTTAAACTTTTCTCATGAGGACGGTTGGATGTGAGGTCTGCATGTCCAATAGACTGCTATCTTTACTAAGTCTCATGTATGAACTCAACTTCATTCCTCTACTGATTTTCCTTTCTGTACCCTATACGTGATCTCCGATACTGACAGGCACTGATGGTGAGGGGTGTGTCATTTTCTCCTTCCTGCCCTGCTGATTTTGCCATGTCTGCTCTTGTCTCTCTCACTACCCTCTGATGCAGCACAGCTTGTGCGATATTCTCCCCCTGCAGATTCTGCCATATCTGATCTTTTCTCTATATCTACACCCTGATACACTTGAGTCTGTATGATATCGTACTGTCTTGGCCATGTGAATGCACTCTTAGCTCACTCCTCTCTCTCTCTCCACACTCTGATGCATCAAAGAATGTGTGATATACTCCTCCCTCCCCCTGCAGATTCTGCCATATCTGCTCTCTCCTTTCTTTCTCTCTTTACTCTGTAATACAGCCTCCTGCAGATTCTGCTATATCTGATTTTTACTCTCACTCTACAGTCTGATACAGCATAGTACTAGTGATATCCTTGTCCATCCCTCTGCAGATTTTTCCATGTAAGCTCTCTCTACACTCTGATACAGCACAGCCTGCATGATGGCCTTTCTTTATGAAGACTTGAATTATATTCTTGCTCTCCACACACTGACCTACTGTATGCAATTTCCTCTCCCTCTCTGCTGATTACTGTTTGAAGAGGGAGTGGGAGCACATAGAGATCCAACAGCAGCCAAGTAAGCAGATCAGAAGAAGCACTATAGCCAGGTCTGTACAGGATTTGCATAGTGTCTACATCAATTAGAGGCTAACAAAAATGTAGAATAAATATGACCCTCTATAGTGTTCGATAAATGACTGGCTCTGTGTTTGGTTGTGTATTGTTCCTTTTGGTTGTCTAAAACCATTTGTTAAAAAATAGCTGATTTGGGGAACTAGGGAAAAGATGGATCCTGACTCAGGTTTTGGATATGATTTTATTATTACCTGTTCTTTGTCCTGCTATTTAGCATAATCTGTAATGGGTATTATAACATATGTGTCCTTCCCCAGAATCCAGGCCTGGCTAGAAGAGTTCAGACCAGCATCTCTACATGATACAATTTGAACAAGAACAACTGAGTACCTTTTACTGGGTCCAGGGGCGCTCTCATTTTTAGAGGTCATAATGTGCTTGATTTTAGTGAACTGTTTGGGAATTATGATTTGTTCGAGGGGCATGGTGAGGATTAAAATTATTTTCAGGGGGTGGGGGAGGATTCTAACTAATTTCAAAGGACATAGTAGGAAGAGTAATCAATTTCAGGTGGGAACAGTATGGATTATAATATTTTTTAAGGGAGTATAGCGGGGATTACAATTAGTTTAACAGGCATAGAATGGGGATTGTAATTCATCCATGGAGACACAGTGAGAAGTGTAATTAATAGGGGATTAAAATAATTTCTTTGGGGGTGGGGAGATTGTGGATTAGAATTAAGGGTTTTGTCTTCAAGGGCTTCCCTGAATAAACAAAGCCTTATGATCACATGATCTCTAGGGCTCAACACAGACATGTTTCCTGTATGTGGAGACACAGAACTACTGAACTTCCTGTCATGAAACAGTTGATGTAGGACTGAAAGAAGTCCACAAAAAACTTAATGAAGTACATTTATAAAAGTGACAAACTATGGGAGAGATATTCATTTAGAAAATATGTTTTCTGCTGGATAACCCGGTTTAATCCTGTCAAGGGATTTAGTAGCATGGCGTGGTAATGTATTGAATTTGTATCAAGAGAAATTACAGTCCTTAACAAAACTCACAGTATGCTAAGGTAAGAGACCTGACAGTGGAGCTAAAAGCTAGAATTTAATTTTAGAATCAAAAAACAAATGAACCTGAATATAGTTCAAAACTGTAAAGAATCATAAAAAACTTTAAATGTAAGACTTTGTTCTTGGTATTATTACTTTTGATTCACACATGATACATCATCAGAAAACATAATTTTACATTACTTTGCAGTTATAAATTAAGAAAATAATTATCTCTGTGAAAATTAATGATCACTTTCAAGAATTTATCATCACTTCTTAATTAGATCTGAACTAACTTTTGCTTTGTATGAAGTTTAGTACCGGAAATCAATATTCACAGGACCGTGTTTCTACCTTATTCACGATTGTTAACTTTCTATACAGTTTCTACAGACTTGAGGGATTGATAGTTTATGTTTGGTATACACTGAGACCTAACTAAACACATCCTAATGTATTCTAAGTATTAATTTTTAGGCAGAGTCATGCACATAAATCATAGGACCCCTCAACTTAGTAAAGTTGATGCACTGTGCACCACTCTGTTGCTAGGTCCATAATGCAATGATTAGTTTTATGATATAATTTTAAGGAGAAGTTTATTTCATGAAATAAAAATATTTAGTTCTGGCTATTATACATCCCCTACTAAGGAAAGCTAATTGCATAAGAATTTGTACACGTAGAATTGAGCTCGTTGGAAGATGTGTAAAGCTGTATGAGGTGTATTAGGTGCAAATAATCACAGCAAGGAGGGAAAACCAAACATGACCAAACTTCTCTCTAATAGTGCCCTGTAGCAGTTACACACATTCTAAGACAGGGATATCCCTAGTTTTAAATAGGCCATTATTAGACTTGGACTGGCCCACAGGGGAGAAGGTGAAAACTAGTTGGGCCCGTAGGCATGTTGGATCCCTGAGTATGGCAGGACTGGGGCTGATTTTGAGGGTGAAAGGCAAAGAAAGAGAGGCAGAAAGAAAGAAAGACGCAGCATGAGGCATGTACAGTATGTTGACCCCAGGAACTAACTCCCCTGGTGGTTCCCAAGATTTCAGTCCACTAGTGGTCCCCAAGCATTAACTTCACTTGTGGTCCCCCAAATTTCATCCAAAATATCCACAATTTTTTTAAACTCCACTAATGGTCCCCCAAAATTTCATTCCCCAGTGGCCCCCCAAATTTTTTTCCCCTGGGGGGACCAAAAATCAACTCATTTGGGGGCCCCAAAAATCAAC
>JAODAL010018865.1:0-73544 GCA_025379985.1 Phyllomedusa bahiana
TTTGATCGGGGATCCCAGGAGGGTGCCCCCCAGTAACAGCTGTTGTTCATTTTGATGTCCTTAATGCCGAGATCATGTTGAGAAATGGAGCATCCTAGCACCTCATGTGAGAGATGGACCTTGATTCCCAAGCCTCTGGTCAGGGGCACGTAGCAAACGATCTTCCTCATCTTCCTCCTCCGCCTCAAATTCGCGCCAACACTCTTTCCAAGGCAGGACTCGGTAACGTCGGTGTCAAGGAATACCTCCTCCTCCTCCTCCGCAGCCTCCGGCACAGCTTCACACACCACTGACTTGCAGAGATGAAGCACCCCTGAAGCCAGATGCGCCACCTTGCAACTAGCTTTGGAACCCCCGAACCACTGCCTAATGAAGACCGATGAAATTGTTTAGGAAACTGTCGGGCCTTGTGGATTTGACTGAGAGAAAGGCTCCGTGGATCCGCATCTGGTCCCGTACTCCTCCTCTGTCGCGGGCGGGACCCTGTTGTTTCAGAGTGTCCCAAGCGATCGTTCCAGAACTAAAGATCACCACAATGCTCAATAGCTGACCAAGGGCAATTGTCCGCACTGACCATTTTGGTGGCTTCTTCAAACTGCAAGGATGGGTGCAAGCTCATTCACCTGCTCCCACTCTCGTGGCTCAAACACCCCGAGGTCCAGCACCGCTCGCATTCTCAGCCATGATGTCACTGTCGTACTGGCGTAATGGCATTTGCGCTGCTGCCACAATCGCTGAGCAAAGTGGAAGGTGGAATTCCAGTGTGTTGCCACGTCAACATATGAGACGGTTGACGGTGAGGCCGAGCTGAGTGCTGCAACGCAGCCAGGCGGGACGAAGCAGGGTGCGACTACGGACGGAAGTGCGAACTTAGACTTCGAGCCTTCCTCAGCAGGCAAGTCCAGACCCGGTAGCTCTTTTAGAAATTTCTGGAACGACAAGGTTTCATGACATGGTGCCCAGGGCAAGGGATGTGCTTCCAGCCTACCGATCTTAAGGGCTGGCCAGCAGATTTCGCCCGTTATCGTGCACACCACCTTGCCTGGCACAAGGTTTCTTGTCACCCAGCCCGCGCTCGGTCTTGTTGCGGAAGCCGTCCACAGCTCCCTGACCTGTGTGGGACGGTCTCCAGACAGATTAACTTTCAAACACGGGCCTGGTTCACTGGCCACGTGATAGCACCAGAGGACCTTGGTGGAAAGAGCCCGGCCACCATCCCCCGCGTTTTGAAGAGCGTGCGTCCGAGCCTGAGAGCCACCGCCACCCCCCAAGACATCCACCCAGCCTTCACCCAGATAGCTGTCACAGAGATATAGCGGCCTTGGCCATGCTTACTAATCCAATTGAGTCCGGTGTGAGATAACTTTTCCCGACACAAGATGCCAGACAACGCGCTGAAATTTTAAGATGACACATGGCTGGCCAGGCATGGACGGCTTTTCTTTTCTGGCAATGACAAATGCCTGCACGGCATCTGCTACTGGGTGGCAGGCGAAGGGCCTTGACGTGGCGGAACCCATTCTGTGTCCACCAGATGGAAAGCAACAATTTTCCAAGGCCAAAGCCTGGCAATGCCGAGGATTCAGGTTTTTGGCCTTGGGGAATGGTTTGGATTAAAGTGTTTCTTCTTCTCCAACAAACCTGGAAGACAGAAGGCTGGCTGCTAACTGGCCGCTGTAACTCGTGCAGGTCGTCAAACTGGCGGGAGGAAGAAGGGGTAGGATGGGTCCATTTAGAGTGTGCTGGTGGTACTCGGGCGCACGGTGGGAAGCTGAAGCGGAGAGGCTGATCCCTGATCAGACTCTGAGAACATGGCAGCTGAGGAACGCTTGGTGGTGGCGGAGGAAGAGGAGGCTGAGACAGAGGTTGAGCAGTGGATGGAGGCCCGTGTCGGTCTGGCCTTTTTTTGGCCAAGTGTTTTGCCTCCATTTCAACTCATGCATTCGCTGCATAGACAAGACATGTAGGTGGTGTTACCAGCTAAAGTTCTTGCCTCTACTTATGCGTTTACAGCCAAAAGGCGGCATAATGACATCGCTGGGTGAATCAGAAGGCTTGCTCAAAAAGGCCCAGGCTTGAGAGTCCTGGACCTTTTTGACGGCGATAAGCGAGGAGCGGGGTTTGCGCTGACCGTACGGCTGACGGAATCACAATTAGCGACTTCCTGTCGACCGCCCACTCCCTTTTTTGAGGCGGACCCGTTCTGAACACTACCCCATCGTCTTTCCTCCTCGTCCAGCGATGAAGCGCTCAGCAGCAAGATTCCTGCAGAAAAAGACCACTATGATCCGCAATGTCGCATCATCATCATCAACACAGGTGACTTCGTCGTCTGAACATTCTGCATCCAGGAGCTGCACAGGGCTACAAGCAAGGGGCAACTGCAAGGCGTTGCCACCGCTCGGATTTTTGCCGATTGACCACTTCCTATCCTCCTCTGATGGCATCAGTAACTGCGTCAGAGCAGACCTAAACATCCTCTTGATCTTTTTAAACAATGCTTCTGACCCCAACCGCATTTTGTCAGCAAAAGGTCTTCAGACAATGGATTATCCACAAGGGTAGGTACACGAGTTGACATTTGGGCTGCTTCATGTTGAACGGATGCGATGATGCTGATGACGACACTTGTGGCCGTGACTTGTGAGACGAGGAGTAAGACTGCTGATGCAGGTTGCATTAACATGATGGACGATTGGCGACGATTTCGTTTACTGAGATTTCACAGGGCCCTGACCCAGCGAATGACAGGCTGAACGGTCTGCAACTGACGATCCGCTGGCATGGAATGCGTGGTTGTCGTCATCAACTGGAAGGAGCAACCTGGCTCTCCTCGTACCTCTACCTTCATGTGCTAACCCCCCTCTTTGCTCGCTTACACCAAATTCGCGCTCCATGTTCAGAATAAAAAATTTGAGAAGGTATTGGAATAGTTTTTGAAGTCCTCTTTTCACAGACGCAAATCACAGCTAGTACTCTTCTCAACCCTCTAATCAAAACAAAATTGCTGGATTCAAATTTAAACTGCAAGGTGTCCCTAATCAACAAATCAGGACTGGCAAAAGGCAAAAAAGCGACGTAAATGTTATGTATTCGTAAATACAAGGTATTTTTTGTCACCTTTCAAATCACCTGTGGTACTATAAAATTGCTGTATTCAAATTTAAGGGGCAAGCTGCCTCAATGAACAAAGCTGTAGTGCGCCAAAGACAAAAACACGTATCTGTTATGTATTCGTATAATACAAGAAATTTTTGGCACCTTTCAATTCACCTGTGGTGACAATAAAAATTGCTGGATTCAAATTTAAGTGCAAGGTGGATATATCAACAAAGGTGGAATGGGCAAAATTGAAATGAAACCTATCTGAAATGTATACGAAATAAAAGTGGATTTTTGCACCTAACAAAGAGACCTGCAGTACTAGAAAGATGTGTATCCTAATATAAGTTCAGCTGCCAATATCCAGGAAATATTTCAATAGAAAACTGTTAATTAAAAGCTATTGCAGTGCAATGTCTACACTAAAATCTTGGGTGAACTTTATCCAGTATTCTTTATAGAGCTTGTCTGTGTTCGCCCGCGGGGGCCCCTCCCCCACTCCCCCCCACCCGTGACTATCCAGCGGTAGAAGCTCCTTTAAAATTCTCTAGCTAACTACATAAAACTTCAATCTCTAATCTAACTAAATTGTAAGGATCATAGCTAATAGTAGAGGTTTCTCTGTGAAGAAATAGAATAATTTCGCTGAGCTGTTTGGACACAAGCAAGAGCACGTCCTTCTGCTCTGAGAAAGCTGAGAGAACACTGAGGCTGAACAGGAAACGCTGTTCTATGTAAAACGAGGTCATGTGATTTCAGCCAATCGCAACCATACACATCCCAGTCATGACGTCGCACACACATCTCCCCCCTGCTCTAATTCTGTAAGCTGATTTGCTGGCCGCCAAAATGACAGGGGAAACGCCAAAAATGGGGCGATCTTTAAGATGACATAGATTTTAACCTAAATTATCACATGATCTAAAAATTTCGATCACCATAAAAACTGTGCCGATTTCAACTTTGTCGATAATAATCGCTCAACACTACTCAGCACATCATTGGTCCTGAACGGCTGGTTCGTGTGGCTCCTGTGGACCTCCGTAGCGTTCCTCCGGGCAGAACCTACGTGCATTCTGCACTCAGGAGGAGAATTCTGGGTTGGGGGCATAGTTCTCTTCTGGCCGGCCACCCCAGGGTACGGAAATCCTACGTCCTCATCTCGCGACACTACTGGTGGCCAACTCTACTCCAAGATGTCAAGGACTTCGTTCTCTCCTGCACACGTGTACCCAAAACAAGGTCCCTCGCCACAGGCCTGCAGGCCTCTTAGTCCCTCTGCCCGTTTCGGAGTCTCCATGGACACACATAGGCATGGACTTCATCACGGACCTTCCTCCTTCCTCGGGAGACTCAGTCATCTGGGTGGTCACTGACCGATTTTCAAAGATGTCCCACTTTGTTCCGCTTCCTGGTCTCCCTTCTGCTCCCCAATTGGCGGGCCACTTCTTCCATCACATTTTTCGTCTGCATGGTTTACCATCCCACATCGTCTCTGATCGAGGCATCCAATTTGTCTCTAAGTTTTGGCATGCCCTATGTTTCCGCTTGCAAATCAAGCTAGAATTCTCATCCGCGTACCATCCCCAGACAAATGGGCAGGTGGACAGGGTAAACCAGATCTTGGGGGAGTATCTACGGCACTTTGTCTTTGAATGCCAGGACAACCGGTCCGAACTGCTTCCATGGGCCGAGTTCTCATATAAGCATCGGGACTCCGACTCGACTGGCCCTTCCCCATTCCTTTTGGTCTATGGTCCTCTTCCCCCACCCTCTTCCCCTTGCCGTCGGCCTCCGAGGTTCCCGCCATGGACAACCAGGTTCAGGATATCGGGGTCATTTGGCGAGAGACCCGACAAGCCTTACTCCAGGCTTTAGCCCGCATGAAGACCCAAGCTGACAAGAGGAGAAGACCGTCCCCAACGTTCCTGCCAGGGGATAAAGTGTGGCTCTCTTCCAAATACATACGCCTCAATATCCCCAGCTATGAGTTGAGTCCGCGGTTTCTGGGACCTTTCAGAGTACTTCGGCAACTGAATCCGGTGTCCTACAAGCTCTGCCTACCTCCATCTCTCCGGATTCCTAACGCCTTTCACGTCTCCCTCCTAAAGCTTCTGATCTTGAACTGGTTCTCCCAGAAGAGCGCTGCTCCGTCTCCGGTACCAGTCCCCTGATTTTTTTGAAGTGAAGGACATCTTAGACATGAAGACCATCAGGGGTAAGCGGTTCTTTCTTGTGGATTGGAGGGGTTCGGCCCCCGAAGAGAGGTCCTGGGAACCGGAGTCCAATATCCTGAACCAAGATCAGATTCGTAAGTTCCTTCAGCCTAAGAGATGGAGACCTAAGGGGGGAGGTACTGTAGCGGGCGGTACCGCTCCTCGTGCCCCCCCCCCCCCCCTCTCGGGTGCCGGCCGGGGGCCGGGGCGCCGCTGGCCGCGGGACGAGCGGTGGGTCCGCAGCACATAGAGACTCACCTGACCTCGTTCCTGTCCCGTCCGCGCCCTCTGCTGGCTGAGGCGCGCGTGCCCGCTCCCTAGGGCGCACGCGCACTCGTTCTTGGAAATTTAAAGGGCCAGCGCCCCGGTAATTGGCTAATTGCCGGGCGCTTCCCCTATTTAAGGTTTTGCTCCACAATCACTTCTTGCTGGATCTATGTTGCCTCGTGCCCTAGAAAAAGCGTTCCTTAAGTGTATTCTTGCCTTACCGTGTACCAGACCTCTAGCTACGTTTCTCGACTTCGAACCTCTGCCGCCTGTCCTGACCTTCCTGCCTGTCCACGACCACGAACCATTGCCGCCAGCCATGACCTTACTGCCTGCCCACGACTACGATTCTTGGCTTACGATTCTGTACCTCGCTGCACCTCGGCCGCCATCGCAAGCAAGTCACTTCAGGGGTAGCGACCTGGTAGCCTCACGCCGCAGCAAGTCCATCCCGCTTTGCGGCGGGCTCTGGTGAAAACCGGGACCTACTTAGACTCCGCTCCCTGGCGTGGCTTAACTACCATCGCTTGCGGTGGTCCAGAGGATCCACTACCCAGCCGTTACAGTAGCCAGTCCGCAGCTATTAGGCTATGTTCACACGGTGTAATTGCGCCGCGTTCAGTACAGCCACAATTACGCCGGGTGATTTGGGAGTCGCGCTGATCAGTGCATATTCCTGCGCCGTGGGGGTGCCAGCAACCTGCTGCCCCATAGACATTCATTACTCGCGGCGCATATTCGCCGCAAGTAATTGACATGTCACTTATCTCCCCACGCGTACAATACGATCGTATTGTACGAGTGGGGAGAGGAGGCGTAATCCATAGTTCTCTATGAAAACTATGGATTACCGTAATTTTGGCGCGAAATTTGCCCATGTGAACATACCCTTAGACGTACTTGATTAAGAGAGTTTTTCATTTGTATAATATATCTTAATAGGCAGGGCTGGGACGACGGTTTGGAAGTGGCAGGTGATGGCCTCTGTCACCTACCAATGTCAGTAAGAGGACGGGAGGATGTATGGAGCAGGTTCAGGAACTGAGCTCACTCCATACATGGAAGGTGCTAGCTGAAGGTGCTGTCTTCAACAGCCAGGACAGGTTCCCAGCCGTTTAACTACTTAGATGCTGAATTTAAGGCAACTGTGGCATCTACAAGTATGTAAAGAAGAAAAACGACAAGTGTTTTACAATTATGTGTTACCGGTGATCAATCAGCAACTCGTGGTCTCAGCATTGTCTGCCGGTATACTGTAATCAGCGCCGGGCGATCAGTTATGAGACATCATTCACAGTAAGCAGATGCCTTTTTGCCTTATTAGAAAATTCCTATTGAGGTATAGTTTTCTTACTTCTATAATTTCGCACAACATTAGGTAAGAACCTTTATGGTTTCTAGTGGATGTTTTCTGATCTCCTTGCATAACGGCGCTATATTCGTGGTAATTTCTATTGTGGACCACAATTTTGAGACATTCTACCATGCACATGTGTGCTATCGTTTGGCTATTAAGTGTTATCTAAAATTAGTAAATTTTTGGTGTTTTTAGGGATTGTATTGTAAACCTTTCTTTTTCCCTCCTTTCTTCTTTTGATTGTTGTGATAATTTCATTGTGCCTTTGCATAAGTTATACTCTCATATTCCCCTCAAAATAGTCCCCTGAGGAAATCCTGGTATCAACTGGGGTGGATTGAAACATGTTGGAACATATGCTTATGAGGGACTGCTAGGGCTTTTGTAGCAGGAGGTCTAGGTTCCGGACGGGAACGTCCTTATTGGGGCGATTATCCCATTGTTGTCAGGTTAGGGTTATTTAGGATTTGTGTAGGGTTTACTAGGGTAATTTTTTGGTGCATGTTTATGTGTATATGTGTTGTTAAGGCTATTATTTTTTCTTGTTAATACATTAAAGGTTATATTTTCTGATATTCCCTATCTGTTCTGCAGTTTGGGAGGAGACAGATTGATGTAACCTGACAAAGTGACTGATCCAGTCACAAATGCATAGTTCTCATAATAAATACTTTAAACTGATCTTTGATTACTTCGCTAGCGCTTTCTGTAACTCATAAACAGGTCTGGCTGGATCTCAGGAATCTGTACTAGTCAGCGCCACCTGGTCAAGTACATTATGGGGACTAAAATTCTAAGTTAAAAATATTGTAAAAAGTTAAAAAAGAAAAGGTATTACAGGTTTAAAACACCCCATTTTCCAAATAAAAACAATTAAAATTTTAAAATAATTGGTATCGCTGCGTCTGTTATAGTCAAATATATAAAACATGGTGAATCCCATAAAAAATATCTAGTATCAATTTTTTTTTTTTTTAATCGCTTTTCCTCTTCAAAAGTTGGAATAAAAAGTTATCAAAAAGGCATCTGAAAATGGCACCAATGAAAAACAAACTTCAGTCTACAAAAAAAAAAGCTCTCACACAGGTTCATACTGTAGATGGAAAACTAATGTTTGTCTCAGAAAATGGGTCTGCAAGCAAAATAAAAAAAAATAATAATTCATTGTAGTTATGCTGATTCATAGAATAAAGATAACATGTAATTTATACTGCACCTCCAAAAAAGGCTGGCACAATTGTGTTTTTTCCCATTCCAGCTAACTGAGAAGAGTGCAGCCAAAGGTGCTGTGTGTCTGGTCAGGACCAGGGACTTCAGTTTCTCCAGAGGGTGTGGCGCCATTTGCCTGGGCCAGCAAAATGCCTTGTCCCAGCCCTGTTATTAGGGATTAAAACTCTATTTTCCTGATACAAACCTCAATATCTACCATTTCCCTTGACACAGCCACAGAGTTTTATAATAAAATATTGACTGCCTGCAGCCACAACTAGAGGGAGCCCCATGCATACAGATTTACATAGCTCTAATGAAGCACAGTAGTAGGTATTCTGTAAACTCCTAAAGGGTTTTGCTGCAAAAATAAATATATATATATATATATATATATATATATATATATATATAATATATTATATATATATATAATATATATATATATATATATATATATATCTAAATAAACACTTCTCCCATACCCCTTTAGTCCTGCCTCTCAAGTCTTTTAACATGAGGGAGGAAATGCGGAGTTGGGAGACGGAGGTTGGAAAGGTAGAAAAAACACAAAGCACAGCAAAGGATCCTGGGACCTCATTTTTCACGGCAACAGCAAAATGTTATCCAACAGGAAATGCTTCTGGTCAGCTGGTCTGTAAATGAAGCATTAATATTGTATGATAAAAAGTTGTGGCATACATTGAGTTTCGATTCCTCAGCATTTACAAGATCGGTTTGCTTGTTTAGAATTAAAGTTTAAAAAGACATCTTGACCCAACACTTCTGATAGATGAGGGTTTGTGACAATTGTATCAGTAATGTTTATTTAGCTAACATCTAGTTCCATCTCTGCGCTTGAGTGGTAACAATATCACATTCTACCACTAGGTGGAACTAAATGTCCATAAATCAGACTGTATCCTCTATTTCTGAAATAAATGTGTGTGCCCCTATGGGTTATTAGTTTCTTGTTAAAACTAACCAATAATTCTTTAATTGACAGGTGTTAAAGTATTAGTACTGTATTTATGGGAGTATTGTTTAAAGTGGTGACAAAACCCAATGTATGGTACAATCAGTGGTGCAGTTGTATTTTACCTTTGACCCTGAGTGTTCTGGGCTGCACACAGAGCTGTCTAATAAATGCAACATCATACAATAGACATAACTGTGAGGGATAAACAACAGTCAGATGATATGTATTTTACCGCAATCTGTTACATCGTAGATGGAGATTTGTTATTGATGATCACAATTAGATCATATATTCATTATTTCATTCATCATTACTGCATTCTAATGAACAAAGTTAAAAAAGTTAAAAATAAAATAAAGAAAAAATCCACACCACCTTTCCCCATTATATATGCTTATCATGTAAAAAACATTTTTTTTCAAAAAATACTAATTTTTAACATCCCCTGGTACGTAATGACCTGAGCAACAATTTTGTATTCTACTGAATTTGAAAAGAATGCAAGCCCTTCAAGTTCATTTATATCTATGTTTAACCCATTTACCCAGGCAAGGTGGGAGACCCCTGCTGTTGTGAGTGATGTTTAGTTAGTGGTCTCATGAGCTAGGTAATTTTCATTTTTAACTCAAGTAATGCAAAACATGTTTATATAAAAAAAAAAAAAAATTCTGGGAAAGTGAAAAACATTGTATGGTGCAGGATGCAAATGGTGGGTGTTTTGAGTGTGATGAGTGAGCTGGAACATTGTCGTACTGGATCCATGTGCCCACAGTTCTAGCCCATTTTAATTCACCTTTTCTCTCATCTTTCTATGGTCTTGTTTGTATCAATGCTTGTTCACTTTAGCATCTTCTGGGACCCACATTGCTAACACCACAGCATTAGAATCTATGTAAGAAAACAACACAGCTTTGAATTTAGACTTGCTTTGATATGCTTTATTCAGCTTTGGATAAGTCAGGATTTGCATCAACTACCATTTGGTCTTAAGTCTGTACTAAAAGATTTAGGTTTTATTGCAGGAAAAAAATTGGTTCTACAGTTGAAACCAGAAGTTGACATACACTATATAAAAAGACACATCTGCATGTTTTTCTCACTATCTGACATGAAATCAGGATAAACCTTCCCCGTTTTAGGTCAATTAGGAACCAAAATTATTTCTATTTGGCAAATGCCAGAATAATGAGAGAGAGAATTTTTAAGGCATTTTTATTACTTTCTGCAAAGTCAAAAGTTTACATTCATTTCAGTAGTATTTGGTAGCATTGCCCTTAAACTGTATGACTGGTGTCAAACGTTTTGGACATCCTTCCACAAGCTTCTCACAATAGTTGGTAAGAATTTTGGCCCATTCCTCCTGACAGAACTGGTGTAACTGAGCCATGTTTGTAGGTTGCCTTGCTCACACCAGCCTTTTCAGTTTTGCCCATACATTTACAATAGGATTGAGAACAAGGCTTTATGATGGCCACTCCAAAACATTGCCTTGGTTATCCTTAAGCCACTTTGTAACCAGTTTGGCAGTATGCTTCAGGTCATTGTCCATTTGGAAGGCCCATTTCCACCCAAGTTTTAACTTCCTGGTTGATGTCTTGAGATGGTGCTCAAGTATTGCCACATAATCCTCTTTCCTTATGATGCCATCTATTTTGTGAAGTACATCAGTCCCTCCTGCAGCAAAACAACCCCACCACATGATGCTGCCACCCCCATGTTTCACAGTTGGGATGGTGTTCTTAGGCTTCCAAGCTTCTCTCTTTTTCATTCAATCGTAACGAAGGTCATTATGGCCAAACAGTTACATTTTAGTTTCGTCAGACCACAGGACATGTCTCCAAAAATGGAGGTCTTTGTTTTTTTCTATAAAATTATTAAACTTATTAAAATTATTTGACATTAATGTGTCATAGCATACACGGCTCTACAGCTGAGATCACCATAAAGACTGTGTAAACGGCACACATGTTTCTGCAGGTGCCAAATGTTGCCAGAGCCAAGCAAGCACACAGTGCAGAGGAGAAACAGAGCGCTTAGTTGTGCCTGGTCCACAGCACTAGGTGACAAAATTGGTGGTCAGAGAGCATTGGTAAGGTGGTACACACACTACAGGAAGGTCTGCAGGAGAGAGAAAGAAGCATGGACATTTTATGCTTAACACTACCACTGCTATACCCAGCAGGTCATCCTGCAGTGCTGACCCTAGCCAAACCTCTGCTGCAGAGACAAAAGTCAAGTGGCCCTGGACATGTGTGCCTGCTCAACCACAATTCCATTTGGTAGATCAGCACAACCAGAGTCAGACTGGGGTGCGTAGGGCCCACCAGTGGAATTTCTTTCTGGGGACCCACCTGTGGAGTTGAGTATGGGAGAACATCCCACAGCTACTGTACATGCTTCTTATATTCTGCCGCTTGCTTTTTTCCTCTTTCTCCCGGCCGTTCTGCCTCTTTCAAGAAGGTATATGTAGTTTAGAAGAAAATTTCAGTCGCTATTTGGCCAAAAGCAATTGATGTTTAGTGAAATTTGATGTGGACATACCACGGTCTATACGAAACATGAGGAAATCATAGCAAGTGTTGGAAATTACCATAATTACCAATTCCAGCAAGCTTGAACCTATAACTCCATGCTATGGAAGCTTTTAACAAACACTTTTGTTAAAAAAAACTTTGGGAGCTTCAACTACTTAGAAACCATAGCTAAGGTTCTGGGACTAAAGTGAACCATACTGAGAGGCATTATTCAAAAATGGAGAAAACTTAGAACAATAATAAACTTTCCCAGTGATTGTTCTACCAAAATTTTACCAAGAGTGCATTGATGATTTACTTAAGATGCCACAGAAGAATCCAGACAAACATCTAAAGAACTGCTGGTCTCACCTCACTATAAGAAAGTACTTTACAAAAATAGCATCAATAGCATGAAAGACACAAACTAATGCTGACCAAAAAGTTCAGAAAAGCTTGCCTCATATTTATAAAAATGTTTTTTTGTGCAGAACTATACATTGCATTTGGCATATATTGCTTTTTAACTCATATAGGGAGGAGTGGATGCCTCCATTTTGTTTTTTTGCACCCCGCCCACCTCCACAGGTTGCTAGATCAGTGCAGTATGCTTATAAGGCTGGTGGTTTTTTTTTTCCTCTGGATTACCCACTTTGAGATCCCGTTGATAGTCGGGGATGGCTTAAACAGTTTTGATCAAAACATGTGGACTAAGAATCTCAAAGTTTTTTCATGTATTGTAGATAGCATAAATGCTTCTTTAGAGATTTCCATGTCTTGTTTGATAGCCCTTTTAGCTGATGGTGTGCCACTGGTATTGGAATGTGTGTGTATATACCACAACTAGAGATGGGCGAATTTCTCAAAAATTCGATTCGGTCACTTCGCCGAATTTCCTGACAAAATTCATTTTGGTCCGAATTACTTCAGGATGAATCACGTTAAAAAACAGCTATTTCCAGGCTGCACAGAGCCTGTAGGGTGCTGTAGAACGTAGTGCCATGCTTAAATATGCAGAAGGAGCTTGGTTTGGTCTTCATACAATGTTGTGCTTTAGTATGACACGCACATGACTGCCGCCGCTCTTAGAATCGCTTCACTATAAAATTCCCTGGGCACTTAAGAGGGCAAAACTGACCAAAAAGCTGAAGCGGGAATGTAGCCTGATAAAGTCATGGCAGCGACAGCTGGAAAAAAACAAGCTGAGGGCTCAGGTGGCAACATCAGTGACAGAGTGTGGAGGTGACGGCGGCAGCCACAGCAGCATGAGGTCAGAGAGTGGCACAATGACATTCTGGAGGTGGCAAAAACAGGAATAGGCCACAGAGTGGCACAATGACACAGTGCGGAGGTCACGGTAGCAGCAGCATGAGGTCAGACAGTGGCACAATGACATACTGGAGGTGGCAAAAACTGGAGTAGGCCATAGAGTGGCACAATGACACAGTGTGGAGGTTACAGCAGCAGCCACAGCAGCAGCATGAGGTCAGAGAGTGGCACAATGACATTCTGGAGGTGGCAAAAACAGAAGTAGGCCACAGAGTGGTCCAATGACAGAGAGTGGAGGTGACAGCAGGAGCAACAGCATGAGGTCAGAGAGTGGCACAATGACAGGGTGTGGAGGGCATGGCAGCAGCCACAGCAGCAGCATGAGGTCAGAGAGTGGCACAATGACATTCTGGCGGTGGCAAAAACTGGAGTAGGCCACAGAGTGGCACAAAGACACAGTGTGGAGGGCACGGCAGCAGCAGCATGAGGTCAGACAGTGGCACAATGACATTCTTGAGGTGGCAAAAACTGGAGTAGGCCACAGAGTGGCACAAAGACACAGTGTGGAGGGCACGGCAGCAGCAGCATGAGGTCAGACAGTGGCACAATGACATTCTTGAGGTGGCAAAAACTGGAGTAGGCCACAGAGTGGCACAATGACACAGTGTAGAGGTCACTGCAGCAGCAGCAGCATGAGGTCAGAGAGTGGCACAATGACAAAATCTGAAGGTGGCAAAAACAGGAGTAGGCCACAGAGTGGCAAAATGACACAGTGTGGAGGTCACGGCAGCAGCAGCATGAGGTCAGACAGTGGCACAATGACATTCTGGAGGTGGCAAAAACTGGAGTAGGCCACAGAGTGGCACAATGACACAGTGTGGAGTTCACGGTAGCAGCAGCAGGAGGTCAGGCAGTGGCACAATAACATTCTGGAGGTGGCAAAAACAGGAGTAGGCCACAGAGTGGCACAATGACAGAGAGTGGAGGTGACGGTGGCAGGAGCAGCAGCATGAGGTCAGAGAGTGGCAATATTACAGGGTATGGGGGTGACCACAGCAGCAACAACAGCAGCAGCAGCATGAGGTCAGAGAGTGGCACAATAATACAGTGTGGATGTCACGGTACCAGCAACAGCAGCAGCAGCATGAGGTCATAGAGTGGCACAATGACAGAGTGTGGAGGTGGATGGCAATACCAGTCCCTGGTAAAGATGGTTGGTGCAGATTGGAGAAAACTGGCAGGAGATGTGTGGCATCAGGCGGGTGCGGCATCAGAATAGTGGCTGAGGCAGGTAGTTTGAACCCAGACTCATTTCTCACAGTTTGGGTGAGCGTCATGGCTGATGTAGTCTGACGCCTAAGGCATTGGTGGTGGAAATCCTGGCCGATCCACGCCTGATTCATCTTGACAAAGGTCAGTTCGTTCCACATTTCCCGTGGACAACAGGTTCTCCTTGGGGTAACGATGGCCCCCGCCACACTGAACACCCGCTCTGATGCCACACTACTGGCCGGGCAGGACAGCTTCTCCACTGCAAACTCGGCAAGTTTCGGCCACACATCCAGTTTGGCTGCCCAGTAGTCCAGCGGATCTTCTAACTGGGGTGGCAGAGTGCTGTCCAAGTAGGCCACCACCTGTTGGTTCAGGGACTGCTCCAGGTCCTGCTGCTGCTGCTGGCGACTGCCCTCCTCACTAGGCGGGTGAAGGAAGCTGCTCATCAGTGACTCCAGACTTAGATTGCTGCTGATGGAGCTGGTACTGCTCCTACCCCCCCAACTTCCTCCAGCAGCCGTGGCAGTAGTACGTGAGCGCTGAAGAACACCCCGGTCAGACCTGTCAGAGGAGGGACGATGCCGCACATAGGCAGCGGCCAACTGACTACGGAGGATTTCCCTTTAGTATTTGAGTTTGTCCTCCCTCTCAGCAGGTGGGAAAAAGGCTCCCATTTTGGACCGGTAGCGAGGGTCCAATAGGTGGAGAGGCAGAAGTCATCCCTCTGCCGATGTTGACTATTCGGCTGTCACTAGCCAGGCAAATCAGCATGCTGCGGGCCATCTGCACAAGTGACTCCGAGGGGCTCCCTGCCTCCATCTCCACTGTATACTGCCACGGTGCTTGCGCGTCATCTGCCTCGTCTTCCTCATCTCCATCTACCTCCTCCAGCTGCTCCTGCTCCTCCTCTCTTGTCACCTGGGTAGAAAATCCACTCATTTCACTAGACAATGCTTCTGCTCCAATGTCCCCTCCTCCTCCTCTCCATTTCAGTCCCACCGGACTCATGTGGCCGCGAGATGTAGTGGCCACGTCTCCAATTTCCCCTGCCCGAATTTTTTTTCCCGGGTTTGGGTTTCAGGACGGAGAAGAAAGGGGAAATTTGCTTTAAATTCATCCTTTTTAGTCCTGGCGATAAACAAATAAGTTGCCTCCTCAAATGGCCCAAAAAAGGGGCCAGGTGTCAGCATGAGCTCCCCACTGGTTTGACATAAAAGTTACAGGGGGGGAGTACTCCTGTCCCCCCGGGGTACATAAAAAAAAATCTTTGGGGGGCCTTTCTCTGTTCTTACGGGTTCGGTCCAACATGTGCGGGTGGGAATTCCAACGGGGGGAAAACATCGCATATCAGAGTGGGGTTGGGGGGGGGGCCTTTTTTGCTGCTGCAATCCGAGGGGGGGTTTCCGGCTTTTTTAGGAAATGGATGAAGTGCATGAACAGTTTCCGGGCCAAATTTTTAAAATCTTCTGAAGGATGGGGTGGAAGACTTCGGGAAAACCTTTTTCACAACCAAAAGGGAAACCCGTGCCCCATGCGGGGGTTGAAAGGGGGACCTTTCCCTCCCCGACCCCCCCCCAGGCGGGGGACACCTTTGTTCCTCCCATTGCCCCGTAACCATGGTTCCGTTTTTTTGCATTTGGGGTGGGAGGGGGGGAAAGCCACACATCGATTTTCTTCTGCTTTGACGCGGGAGCGGGTTCCCCCCTTTTGTTCGCCGAGGCAAGCCAGGTTTTTGGGGAAATGCGTGACCCCCCTGTGCCTACACATGGGGTATGATGGAGCGGGTCCTTGTGGGGCTGAGATGGTGGGGGGTGGGGGGAGGGGGGGAGGGGGGACATTGGCGCAGGAGTTTGCGTTTGAAAACGGGGAGGGGGAAACCCCGGGGGGGTAATCCCCCCTGTCCCAAAGGGGTTGGGTCCCCCCGGGCCCCCCAGGAACCCCACATTCAAACCCGGGGCGTAATTAAAGGGGTTTGGTTATTGGGCCCCCTTACCTTTAAAAGGTTTCAGGCCCAAAACCTTTGGGGTTGGGTCCCCCGGCCCCCTTTGCCCCCTTGGAACAAAACGGGAATAAGCTAAAGGAGGGGCCCACCTTCTTTTTCTACTTTTTTTATGAATTTGGGTTTGGTACTCCCTTTTTTAAAAAAAGAATTAAACGGTTTGGGGGAATTCTACATCTCAGCTGGGGGCACAAGCCATTTATTTCTCGGGAATGGTGCAGGTCCCCCCCTTTTGGAAAAGGGGAAAGGGACTCCCGGAAAAAACCAAAACAATTTTGGGACAGGGGGCACGGTAAAGTTTCCCTGCCCTTAGGATTTTTTTGGCGATACTGTTTTTCTTTTCCCAATCGCCTCGCGGGAAAGGGCCCTGCGGGCGCCCAATTGGGTTTTAGCGAGGGCGGGAGCATCTGGCCCGGGGGGATGTTTGTCAAAGAGAAAAAACCCCCTCCCTTTCCCAGAGGTGGGGGGGGACCCCTTTTGACTGGTTTGGCAAGGGGCATGCTTTCCACTGGGGCGCTGTGTTTCTGTTGCTCCCGGCGGCGGGGATGGACCACCAATCTGAGAAAAAGGTTTCCCCCCAGGGCCCCCGGAAAATGGTGACGCTGCAGGTGGGGGAAGCAGGGCCTTGGGGTTTGGCCAAGTTGTTTCCCGGGCCACGTGCCTTTCTGCCTAAAGATTATACAAAATTACACCTTATTTGGGCCCTCCTCTGGTTTTCTTAGAAAAGAATGCCCCACCCCCCGGAGTAGCGGGGATTTTCCCGCCAAGCTTCCCCACTGATTGCCCTATTCCGCCGCTGCCCGCTGACCCCCGGTGCGGGTACTCTTTTTTGGCCCGGGCAAAAGCGGGGTTTTTTTTTCCCCCGGGGCCCGCTTGGCCCCCGCCCCTAAACACTGCTGTCCCCTGCTGACTCAGGGCCCACACAACCCATTGCTGGCAGCCCCCACTGCTGACGCCCCAAGCTGAGGGCCCCCTTTCTTGACGATGATAAACCCCTTTTCTTCACCCGGGCCCTCCCAAGTGGGGGGTCGGCAAACATCATCTTTTATTTGTGTTTCATCGCCCAATTTGCTGTCCCCAAAAACCGGTTTTGGTAGGGCAGGGCGCCCCCTCACACATGATTCCCTTTCCCATCTCCACATCTATATTTGCCGCCCCCACTTTCAAGAAGCAGGGGGTATTGGGGGCCCCCTTTCTTCGTGCCAAAATAGCATGCTGACTGCCTCCTCAAATTGTTCATCCTTGCTATATAAATGGGGTGACCCATAAACCCCATAGTAAATCCTGGGTGAGGGAAAAGGATTTGGGGCAGAAAGGGGGGGGTTGAGGACAGGTGGGGGGGCGCCCAACCCGCTCCGGGGGCCCTGCCAAATAAAGGGGTTGGGGTCTGACGTTCCCCCCCGGGTCTTGGGGGTTTGGGGTTGTCAGATGTCATCTGGGGGGAGGAAGTGGATTTTCCGGGCAACCCAACCGGGGGAAACCATTTGGGGGGGCTTGAACAACACACCGGCCCCCCTAGATTTTTAGCCCGGGAGTTGTGGCCTCACGAGTCATCCCTGCCCGCGACGTCCCCTTGCGGTGCTGCGTCCTGCGACCTGCTCCAGAAATGTTTGTGCCACTTGCCACTCACAGGTGAAAGAGCCTGCCCTACTCTCTGTCTGAACATACTGTTTGTTCTAAAATGTACACGAACTGTTGGATGAAGATAGTCTGCATATGATAAATACACAACCCTGTATTTGACTCCAAATGAACCCAGTCTACAAGCTTGGGTAACCGTTGGATATAATTGCGCTCCACAAATGGCCAGGAAAAATTTACTTGTATGTGCCAATTAAAAACACTGTATATTTTAATGAATATAAAAGCACATACAGGATTATTAACCCGTTCGAGATATGAAGTTATGCTACAGGCAAAAATTTCTTCCGCTTGGCGGTGAAATAATAGAACGTCTTCTTAATACTTAAGTACAACTCTCGAAAATACTTTATTAACCCTTGGATGTAAATTGCGGCCAAAAGAATTCAGCAACCAAAAATTACCCACTGCTTTGACAGCGTGTCTACAATGGCATGTATTTTACGGATACCACAAAAAGAGAAAAATCCTTGTAATTTACCTTCGCTTGGTGAATTATCGCTACAGGAAAAAATCGGTCTTTTTTGGCGGTGAAAAAGGAGGCTTCTTTTTAGTGGCCAGACAACGGCAGCTCTACAACCGCTTAAATTACCCTCCTGGATCGCGATAATTGCGCAAAAGAATTGAGCAAACCACACAAAAACTACCAGCTTTGTAGCATGTTACATTGGCGTGTATTTTACGGTACCAACAATGAGAAAAATTATAATTAACCATCAGGTTATGAATTATGCTACATCGGAAATAATTGTCTTTTTTGGCGGTGAAAAAGCGCGGTTTCTTTTAGTGACCACATCAGCAGAACCAACGCTTAATTAAAAACCCCGGGATGTAAAATTGCGCAATCAAACGGAATGAGCAACATAAAAACCTACCAGCTTTGTAGCGTGTTACAATGGCGTGTATTTTATGGACACAATAAAGAGATAAAATTGTAATTAACCTTTCGGTTATGAATTTGCTACAGGAAAAATGTATTTTCGGTGGCAGTTAAAAAGACGGTTTCTTTTAGTCACCACAACAGCAGAACAACACGCCTTCATTAACCCTGGATGTAAATTGCGCAAAAGAATTGAGAAAACCAAAAATGAAGGGTATTTGGTTTGTAAAACGCTGTTTTTTTAAAATGAATAAACAAAAAACGGGCTTAGATAACCCTTGGATATTCAATGTGCTGTGAGAAATAGCAAAAAATTGATATGCAGCTGATTGGACGCACACGGACTCAGATCCAATACCCCACAAATAAAAATTAAAATGTTAAAGAAGAGTCCTGAGCAAGCTGTGACACCCCCAAAAATGCTGTATAAAAGATTCTTTAGTAAAGTTTTCATAAGCGCGGGCAGACCTTCCTACCAGTACAGTGAGAGTGGTATGAGCCCCCGCGTCACGCCCGGACTTAATAGTGTGGTGACGACAAAACCCGCCGGTCTCTGATTGGCTCATCCTGCACATTCAGCAGGCTATGCCCTTCTTATCCAGAGTTCTTTACCCAGTAACCCATGGCTCGCACCGTTTTATCAATAAAAGCACACTTTTTTTCCCCGAAGTACCCCAAAAATTTGACTTCGTTCAAAAACCAAATTTTCCTGAAATTCAAAACGAATTCCCTTCTTTAAAATAAATTTCCCCCAATCTCTAACCAAACCATGCCAGTGGCAACCCGGGGTTCACATTGTGTTTTTTCAAAATGTTTTTTTGTGCAAATAACGTTGCATTTGGCATATATTGCTTTAACTCATATAGGGGGATGATGCAGGGGGGTCGCAGGCGTTTTTTTTCGGGGCTCGGGCCCCGAAATAAAACACCCTTGCCCCGGTTCCCCGGGTCCAGGCCTCGCGCTGGGCCCGGAAAAAAACCCACTGGCTCTTCAGCTGCATGTGCTCCCGCTGGACGCACACACAGCGAGGGCTTTGCGGAAAAGAGAGCGAGCGCTCCCCGCCCCCGCAGACAGGGTCGGACCGTTCCGGGTCCGCAAGCGGGGCCCCCCGGGTCCTACAGCGTGAGGACCGCCGCGGCCCCCTGCGCCTCGCCGGCGCGTCGCGATGATGTGAGTCATGCGACGTGCCTGTCCCCGGGCGCACAGCCGTCATGGCGTGGCCGAGGAGTGCCGGAGGAGCGGGGCTGAAAGGGCAGGCGCGCCGTCGGGGATTAAGGGGGTATAATGTTTTTTTTTTATAGCGTTTACCGCCTCAGTGCCCCCATATACTGCCCGGCCCCAAATGCCTGCCCGTGGCCCCCATAATGCCTTCCCCGGGCCCCATACCCCTGTCTTGGCCCCCTATCCCTGCCTGTGGCCCCATTACTCCTGTCCCCCTTTAAAGCTGCCTGTGCCCTATAATGCCCGCCTGTGGCCCCCATATCCCTGCCCTGGGCCCTATAATGCTGGCTGTGGCCCCCAGATCCCTGCCTGTGACCCCATTCTGGGCCTGTGGCCCCCATATCCGGCCTGTGGCCCCAATATCCCTGCGTGCCCCAAATCCCTGCTGTGGCCCCCATATACTGCTGTGGCCCCCATATCCCGCCTGTGGCCCCCATCACGCCTGCTGTGGCCCCCATATACTGCCTGTGGCCCCATATCCATGCCTTGGTCCCCAATATCCCCTGCCTGTGCCCCCAAATACTGCCTGTGCCCCCATATCCCCTGCCTGTGCCCCCATATACTGCCTGTTGGCCCCATATCCCTGCCTGTGACCCCATTCCCTCCTGGTGGCCCCCTAACCCTGCCTGTGCCCCTATAGGCCTGCCTGTGGCCCCCATACGCCTGCTTGCCACCATATCCTGCCTGTGCCCCAATAAGCCCTGCCTGTGCCCCCCATATACTGCCGTGGCCCATAAACTGCCTGTGCCCCCATATACTGCCTGTGGCCTCCAATCCCTGCCTGTGACCTATACCCTGCCTGTGGCCCCCAAATCCCTGCCTGTGGCCCCCATCATACTGCCTCAGGACCCCTTATACTGCCTCAGTACCCTATATTCTGCCTCAGTGCCCCTATATACCTTCTTGTGGTCCCTATATACTGCCTCAGTGCCCCCCATATACTGCCGTGGCTCCATATACTGCCTCGGTGCCCCTATGTACCTGCCAGTGGCCCCATATACTGCCTGTGCCCCCCCTATTATACTGCTTTGCCCCATAGTACCCTGCTGTGCCCCATAACCTGCCTGTGAGCCTATCGTACCTGCCTGTGCCCCATATACTGCCTGTGGCCATATACTGCTTCAGTGCCCCTATATACCAACTGAGTGGGAGGGGAGAGGGGGAAGGGGGGGACGTATATACCTATAAATAAGGAGTTGCTTGAAATGTGAGGATTCTAAGATATTTGTGTACCAAAACTTCTGGGACGAGTATAACCGGGACAATCAGCATGAAGTGTGAACCGATGAGAAGAAAAGGAAAGTGAACGACGCTGATCAGAAAAGACGTCCTCTCGGTGAGGTACTAAGTGTTCTGCAGTTAATCACTTATATGTCCTGCAGAGCCTACATACACTTTATCTACCACTATCTGGGTCACTGAATGGGGTAATATTGTCTTCTAGGGCCTGTGTGCAGTGGATAGTCACATGTGGGGGTTGCGTCAGTCAGGGTTACTGGCAGGAATATTTGAGCCTTAAATATAATAGTTTGGGGTCTAGGTTTTGTAGGAGGGTTTTAGTAACAATCACTTGTCAGAATTTTGCCCATGTGTAGGTGGATGTTTTGAGGTGACTGTATTAGGGGTAATGTCATATGAAAGGTAGAAGTTTCTGAAAAAGTAAATATTTGTCAATTGGTGAAATTTTACTGTAGCAAGGTTTGGGGGACTGCTGAGGAGATGGACGATCTTGTGGATGTGCAAAATTATGACAGGAACAGAATGTTTTTCTCCTAGTAAAAAAAACATCCGCAGTTTACAATGAGGCCGAAAAATGTCGTTGAACCAGCCCTACCAGGAAAAACACAAAGGGCCCTAAAAAAAAAAAAAAAAAAAAAAAAAACAACACACACAACCCACAAACAAAGGGAAAAGAAACAGCCAGGACAAGGGAAACAATAAACACACACAGACACACACACACCCCCCTCCCCGGACCCCATAACCCCCAAGCAACCACAAAACAGCCCAGACACAAACAACACGCCCTCACCAACACCCCACCCCGTACAACCCACCCAACGAACCCCCGAGCCCCGGATGTTTTAGGACCCTAGCAACGCCCCTGAGTGGATGCCTCCATTTTGGTTTCTTGCACCCCGCCCACCTCTACAGGCGCTAGATCAAGCAGTATGCTTATAAGGCTGGTGTTTGTTTTTTTTTCTCTCTGGATTATGAGGATCTGTTGACCCAATATGAGAGTCTGAATTGAACTCAAATGAGCGGTAAAAATAGCGTAAGACCACTCCGCTATGAGATCCGTTTGATAGTCCGGGGGATAGCTTAAACAGTTAATCAAAAACATGTGAACTAAGAAATCTCAACTGATATGGTGGTACACACACAATAGGAAGGTCTGCAGGAGAGAGAAAGGAGGCATAAGGACCTTTTATGCTTAACACAACCACAGCTAACCCCAGCAGTACAACCTGCAGTGGCTTGACCCCTTAACCAAACTCTGCTGCAAAGACAAAAGTCAGTGGCCCCAGGACATGTGTGCCTGCTCACCACAATCCATTTGGTAGATCAGCACAAACCAAGTCATACTGGGGTGCATATGGGCCCACCATGGAATTCATTCTGGGACCCACCAGTGGAGTCGATTCTGGAGAACATCCCACAGCTACAGAACATGCTTCTAATATATTTGCCGCTTCTTTTTTGCCTCTTTTCTCCTGGCCGGTGTCTGCCCTCTTTCAAGAAGGTATATGCATGTTATAGAAAAAATTTCAGTCCGCTAATTTTGGCCAAAAGCAATTGATGTTATTTAGTGGAAATTTGACGTGTGACATACCACGTCTATAGTGAAACCGGAGAGAAATCATAGCAAGGTGTTGGAAATGACCATCATTACCATACCAGCAAGTCTTGAACCTGTAACTCCATGCTAATGGAAGCTTTATAACAAACCTTATGTTAAAAAAAACTTTGGAGATTCAACTACTGTAGAAACCATAGCTAAGTGTTATCTGGACGAAAGTGAACCATACTGAGAGCATTATTCCAAAAGGAGAAAACTTAAGAACAATAAATCAAACCTTCCCAGTGATTGTTCTAACCAAAATTTTACCAGAGTGCATTGATATATTTAACTCAAGATGTCACAGAAAATCCAGACAAACATCTAAAGAACTGCTGGTCTCACCTCACTAAAAGGAAAGTACTTGTACAAAATAGCATCACTTGCATGAATGACACAAACAAATGCTGACCAAAAAGTTCAGAAAAGGCTTGCCTCATATTATAATATTAAAAAAAACATTAAGGAGGACTTGAAGACTTTTTAGATAATATTCCTTGGACAAAGATGGAACCTTTGGGTCTGTTACTGGACCTTTTACACTCTGGAGAATAGTTTAAAGGGGTTTTCGTCACCACAATAATTTAGCTTTTAAAATATAGGAAAAGTAATTAGAAGCCTATTCCCACATACATTTGCTTGTTTTGATTGTGCCTTTGCTCTGGAGATAAAGCAATACTAACTCAGCTATTGTACAGAAGTCTCTCTACGTTACTGAACACCTCTCTCTGCTCACTCTCTTCTTATCTGCTCTTCTCCAGCTGCTTTTAGATCCTACATGGTGAGTCACTTCCTAGCTAGATGTTTATGTCGAGCCAGAAGCTTGCTTACCAAATTAATAGACACATTTAAAATCCTTAGGAAGCACTACAGATTAAAAATCTCTATCACTCATCCTCACGTAGCCTGAATAAGCTTAGAAATTAGCAGAGTTATATGCCATCACTGCTATAGAACCATCCCACAAGCCTGACCAGAAGTGCGAGTCTGAAGCGGATATGGCTTTGTAAAACAGCATGGAGAAGACAAGCCCTTTTAAAACACATTCCATCATAAGAATATCATACAAAGTCTGGAACCTCTTCCTTCTTTAGGACATGGGACTTGTCAATAATTGAGTAACAATAAAAATTGCTCATTATTTTGTGACTTAATGTACAAGCACAGTTAAGTTATCTACTGCAAGGAAATTGATCTGCAGCAAGCACAAAAGCACGTTCACCTCTAAATGTACAAAGAAACTTAAATAAAGTTTTAGAAAAGTCCAGTCATAACATTACTATAAGGGCTTGTTCACACGGAGTTTTCGACCTCCGTATTAAACATTCCGCTTTTTGCTGCGTCTCGGATGACCGACGGGAACGGGACCCATAGACGCCATCTAAACAATAGCAGTGATTATCAACTGCCAGGCAACGAGGAACACGCTCAGGCGATCACATGAGAGATCGCCGCTGCATGTTTCCCTCGCACTGACGGCTGTCTTGCGGATGCGATCTGAGAATTGACATGCATTCTTTGATCGGTCATTATGCGGACCCGACAGGCCAGGGCAAACCATCAGCGGCGATCTCATCATGTTGAACGCTGCTGTGTGTTCCCGTATGGCGGCAATGTGATAAACTCACTGCTAATTGTCTAGATGCGATCTCTAGGTCCGTCCTGTCTGTCCCCGAGATGTTAGATAGGTAGGACAGGGAAAGTGAATGCTAATAGATTATCTCTGGGGTAGATGACTGGGGCAGAACATTAACAGGCAGTGAATAAACATTAGGAAGCAAGCTGGCCTGAATCACTGCTCTTGCTCAGATGCTCTGGTGCAGACAGCAGGCAGATGGGAGGATGGACAGGAAACTTGCACGCTCCCGACTCAGACCTGCTGGATAGATCAACCAGCCCTTGGGGGGAAAAAAAAGCAGGTCTGCCATAGAGACCTAAGTAGCCTCTGGCCCCAACAAGACAATTTATCTAAAAAAAATTTGGGGGGGATTTTGTAATTGACTTTTAAATTTGCAAACTTGCTTTTTTTTAATGATCTTTTTTTTAAATATAAGCTTTGTACGAACCCCCCTTTTAAAGGGGAAAAAGGGGCCCCCAAAAATACCCCCGTAATTACGGTAAAATTGGTATTTAACGCCGGGGAAAGAAGTATATGTCACTTTTTTTTCCCGGGATAAATGGGAAGGATAATGAAAAATTTTAGAAGAAAGGTGAGCGCTCGTTCTTCTAAGCACACCTTCATGCGGCATGCCAGGGAAGCGCCGCAGGATGCCGTGTGAACATACCCTAAATTTTTTCCCATCATTTCCACGTAGATATCCCCCTTGTATGGGGCTCAGCTCCTCAGGTCGCTATACTACAACCCTGTTCGATCCTTCTGATAGGCTGCCATGCCGGTACTATACTAAGACCTGTTTCCCAGCAGCTCCTCATTGCCGCCAGTAACCATAAAATGCCCCTGAATTTAAAAAAGAAACTGAAAAACAGGATTTTAGGGGGAAGATTAACCATGCATAGAAACCCCTTTAAAGCCAGGTTCACATCGCACCAGAGGTTCCCTTAAGAACCTTTGTTTCAAGGGGGAACCGGGGGGTGGGATCACAACGGGGCGCCAGCCCAATGGGGTCCATGGGTTTCCGATACAATGTCTGTTTCATTGTTGTGAACAAACTTGCTTGAATCTTGAAGGGTTTCAAAGAAACCTTTAAACCCGATGTGAACAAGCCCCAATATATGAAAAGATCTTCAAAAAAACTACATTTTGTATTCCCCTGCTGTGTTTATCTTATGTCAAAAATTTGTTAAAATGATCTGAAAAAAATTTAAATGTGAATAAAACTGAGCAAAAAAAAAGAAATTAGGGAAGGGGCAAATAGTTCTTGACTGCACTGATATATAGTGCACTCAAAAATTTGAATATCACTGAAAAGAAATTGATAGCAAAATTTAAGTCAAATAGAAAAACCCCATATTTTAAAATGACTCATTACATTTGAATTTACAGGGTTTAAAAATAATACATTTGTGACCCCTATAACAAATAAAAAGATAGTCCTGGGAGAACCCTTTTAATTTTTAATGATTATTCTAATTTTTAAAGATCACTAGTATTTCTATGTATCCCCCACTCTGTACATAGATAGCACACTAGAAATATAAAATTTTTTCAAAAAATTTCTTCAAGTATCTGTTACCATAAAATGAGGTCCAACGTTACAAAATGTGGGTGCATTGGGCCCTGAAAACCTCATGGACATGTATAGTTCAGTGATCTGACACTAGGAAGAGCTGGGCCGGAATATATTCCATCCGGGCTTTGTATTTCCACTAATAGCGATGATGGACAGATTTCTTGATTTAGCAATCATAGCAGGGCAATGGGACTAAAAAAGACTCTATAAAAGAACAAGAAAAATGAAGACTGAAGGCTGAGACAATATTGGGACAATGTACCCCACCCAGTAGTCCAGAAGTCTTGAGAAATAGGGACATTTTACCAAACTCCCATTATCAGCAGCTGCCACAAGAGAGCCTAGCTGCATATGTATTTAATTGGTTTTTTTAAGCGCTTACCAGAGATACTTTAAACTCTGGTTATGGGCCGTGGTCTGTTCTCAACTAAAATCTCTATATTCTAAACAACACTGAAGTATAGTACATTACCTAGAGTTGCTAAAGCATAGCTATAGGCAGATATGGGGAAACACCACCTTCACCATTCTGAATACAGTTTGTTTAAG
This sequence comes from Phyllomedusa bahiana, assembly GCA_025379985.1. Lineage (NCBI taxonomy): Eukaryota > Metazoa > Chordata > Amphibia > Anura > Hylidae > Phyllomedusa > Phyllomedusa bahiana. The sequence continues at coordinate 26,505 of JAODAL010018865.1, forward strand.
AATTTCCATTCAGGCTGTTAACAGATGTTGAACCAGCAGAGGGTTTGAAGAGAGACATAAAATTGTTAATGCAGCTCGGGCCCTGTGACTGGAGAGACACATTTCAAGCTTGGGCTGGCCCACATGGGAGAGGTGAAACCCTGGGGGCCTCGGTCGTAGCAGGTCTGGGGCTGCTTTTCAGGGAGAAAGGCAGAGGAAGAGGGGCCCAGAGTACAAGACCCCCATAACATATTGGGCAGTCATATAACTAGTTAGGGTATGTTCACATGGCATATTGGGGCGTGTAATGTACACGCGGCAACACGCCGGGTGTTTTGGAAGCACGCGCTAATCAGCGCGTAATTCCAAAGCAAGGGATAGGCGCGCAAGGCCGCGGCCGGCCCCAATCACATACATTGTCATGTGCCGTGAACAGTTGACATGTCACTTCTCTCCCTGGGTGTACGATACGATCGTATTGTACGCCCGGGGAGATGACACATAATTCATAGCTCTCTATGGGAGCTATGAATTACCGTAATAGCGGCGTGCATTTTGCCGTGTATAAAGCACAATACGTGGCGAAATAAGCCGTGTGAACAAACCCTTATAGGGTAGGCCCCAAGAATCAAGTCCACTGGTGAGCCCAAGGCACTCTAGTCCGATCTTGACACAAAATCATAGCACAATTGGGAATGTAGCTGTTGAAGCGACTGGACTATAACATTATCAGAATAAGTAGACTCATGAGTTATAGTATTATTGTATATTTAACCTGTGGTCCATCCAGTTGTCCACAGAGTACAAGTTTCTATATGAAGCAACTGTGACATGTCACTGCTACGGTTTATGGTATGATGATATGACTCGTGGTTATCTGCACCACCATTACACTAGAGATATATTTCCTACACAGAAACGAAAATCAGAGACGTGTGGTAATAAAGAATGTCTCTTAATGTGCCCGCCATAATGGCCAAGTATATCAGGGAGAAGGCACATTGCAGATTGAATGGCTTTCATAAAAATGAAATACGGCAGCTCTGCTGTTACAATGTAACCCGAAATCTTAACCCCTTGTGTCAGTGTTTAGCCAGGCAGAGCTGCAGCTATTACTGAGGTCTGTGGTTTAAATTGGTGAATACATGCAAACTAATCAGAGGAATTAGGATGATTTGGATACTTTCCTGTTTTGTTTTTATTCTGATATTTGGTCAAATTTGTCCAAGTACAATTAAAAGTGATTATGGGGAGGGAGTAAAAGGGGACTGCAATGTAGGGCTATGTCTACACAGCATATGCTAAAATGCCGTCCAAAATCTGATGGCATTTCAACATTGGTGGACTGTGGATTTTGGCGCTGGCCAGTGTATACTTCTAAAATGCAACGTGTTGACTCCCATAGACATTTACTTTACGTGCCAGGAAGAAGTGAGATGTTACTTCTTTCTCCTTGCGCATAAAACGGGTCAGGGAAAATGGTAAGTAATCATAGCTCTCAAAGAGAGCTATGAATTACTGTAATTGAGGCGTAATTTGGGCATATTGCAGCACAATTAGGCGGCGAATTACATCCCGCAAAGACGCCATGTAAACATACCCTAAGTGGAGTGATCTTAGGCAAGGTTTGCATACAGTGGGGAGAAAAAGTATTTAGTCCGCCACCAATTGTCCAAGTTCTCCCACTTAAAAAGATGAGAGAGGCCTGTAACTGACATCATAGGTCACCTCACTATGAGAGAAAAAATTAAAAACAAATCCCAAAATCACATTGCCCCTGATTTGGAAAAAATTTTACGCAGTTTATGGGGAAAATAAGTATTTGTCAATAAAAAAGTTCATCTCACCACTTTTTTTTATTCCTTTGTTGGCAATAAACCGAGGTAAAAATTTTTTTCGTAATTTTTCAAAAGGTTTGGCACAACTGTTGCGGAAATTTTGCCCATTCCTAAAACAATCTCCTCTAGAGCAGTAAATGTTTTGGGGCTGTCGCGGGGCAACACTGACTTTAAAACCCCCCCCAAGGTTTTCAAAAGGGGTTTTGTTTTCGGAATTTTTTGGGCTAGGCCACCCTCCGGGACCTTAAAAATTTTTTTAAACAAGCCACCCCCTTCGTTCCGTTGTTGGGGACATTGTCATCTGAAAGCCCCAGCCACTTTCACCTTCAATCCCTTGCTGAAGGAAGGAGGTTTGCCCCAAAATCCACAACATCCCCATTCATTCTTTCATGTACAGGGATCAGTCATCCTGGTCCCTTGCAGACAAACAGCCCTAAAGCAGATGTTGCCCCCCCCCCCCATGCTTCACATTGTATGTGTTCTTTGGATGGATGAAACCCGCTTTCCTCTCCTCCAAACACACAGTTGGGTTTTTTTTTCTACCAAACATTTTCTACTTAGGTTTCGTCTGACCATTGAATCTCCAAAACTTTTTTTCTGGGCACCCAAAAAAGCTCTCTAGCAAACTTCAGAGGGCCCCCGGGGAAAAATATGGCTTTAACAGGGACACTCGGCACTGCAGGATCTGAGCCCCTGGCGGCGTGGGGGTGTTACTGATTTAGTTTTGCTACTTGCCCCCCCTCTCGCAGGTCTCACTAGGCCTCCGTTTGTTCTGGGTTTTTTTGCTAAACCGTTCTTTTTTGATCATTTGATCCCAGGGGTTAGATCTTGCGTGGAGCCCAATCGGGGGAATTACATGGCTTGTATGTCGTCCATTTTCTAATAGCTCCCACAGTTGATTTCTTCAAACCCACGCTTGCCTATTGCAGATTCAGCTTCCAAGTCTGGTGCAGGCTACAATTTTGTTTCTTTTTCCTTCAAAAACTCTTTGGCTTCACCATAGTGGAGTTTGGATTAAAAAAGTTTGTTTCGGGATTTTTGTCCTTTCCTTATGCAAAAGAAAGAAGATACGGCTGGGGCTGTTTTGGGAAAAGTAAAATCTAGCTCAGGAAGGGAAGATCTCTCCTTAAGGGAACAAAACCAACGAACGGCTTGTAGATTTTTGTTTTGGCCTTTTCGCCCTCTACTTTGCACGCTATCACAAGGCATTTGGGAAAGGGGCTGAAACCCACAAACCCCCTCTGTTGGGGTAACAAAACCTCAATTTGCTTTTGACCCCCGATCTTGAGAAACAAAAAAAAAAATTTTTTACCAAGCCCTTTTTCTCTCTCCAGCAACGCTTTTCGGGATTTTTGTCCTTCTTCATGCAGAGCCAAAAATACCCGGGGTTGGGGTGTGGGAGGGATCGGTACTCAGGAAGGGAAGATCTCTCCTTAAGGAGAGCACCGAACAAAAGGCTTGTAGATTTTTTTTTTGCCTTTTCGCCCCTACTTACTCTGCATATCACAAGGGATTATGGGGGAAAAGGGGCTGAAAGCCCACAGCCCCTTGTGGTTTAACAAATCCTCAATTTTCTTTTTTACCCACCGGTTTGAAAAGCAAAAAATTTTTTACCCAAACCAGTATCTCTCTCTGCAGACAACCGTTTTCCCGGATTTTGTCCTTTTTCCCGTGCAGAGCAGAAAGATTGGCTGGCTTGTGGGAGGGATCAGCCCCCCCCAAAGGGAGATCTAATTTGGGGGAAAAGCAAACAAAAAAAATTTAAAATTTTTGGTTGCCTTTTTGGGTCTTTCCCCCCTTACTCCCTCCCCCAAAGCCAGCCCCAAACCCTCTCTGTTTTGAAACAAAAAACCCCCAAAAATTGTCTTTGAAGATCTTTGGAAAAAAAATTTTTTTTTTCCAAGATTAAAACTTAATTTTTTTAACCCCAAACCAGTTTGGGGGTTTTTTCCCTTCTTTGGAACAAAAAGCTAGTTGGGGGGAAAAGGGAAAACAAAAAATCAAGGGGTCTCTCCCCTTTAAAGGGAAAACCCCCCGAACCCCACCTTGACCATTTCTTCCCCCTCTCGCACTGAAGAAGGACAAAAATCCCCGAAACACGTTGTCTGCAATAAATACGGCTTGGCTAAAAAATCCTTTTTTGCTTTCTCAAACTGGTGGGCAAAAAAAATTGAAAAGGGTTTTTACAACCAACAGAGGGCCGTGGGGTTCTACCCCTTTCCATAATGCCTTTTGATAGCAGTCAAAAAAAAGGGGAAAAGGCAAAAAAAAAATCTACAAGCCGTTGTTTTGGTGCTCCCTTAAGGGGAAAATCTTCCCTTCCTGAGCTACCCGTCCCCCACCAGCCAGCCCTATCTTCCTGCTCGCACTAGGGAAAACAAAATTTTCCCAAAAAAGCTTTTCTGCAATGAAGATACTGGCTTGGCTAAAAAATCCTTTTTGCTTTCTCAAAACTCTGGGTCAAAAGCAAATTGAGGATTTTTTACAACAACAAGGGCCTGTGGGCTTCTCACCCCCTTTCCCCTAATTCCCCTTGGGGAAAATGCAAGCTAAGTAAGGGCAAAAGGCAAAAAAAAAAAACTCTCCCAACCGTTCGTTCGTTTTTCCCCCTTAAAAGGGGAGACTTTTCCCCTTCCAGCTACCCCCTCCCCACACAGCCAGCCAGTATCTTCTCCTCGCACTAAAAGGACAAAAATCCCGAAACGCTTGTCTGCAGAGAAGATATGGCGCTAAAAAATCCTTTTTTTTTTCTTTCTCAAACTCGTGGGTCAAAAACAAATTGAGGATTTGTTACAACCAACAGAGGGCGCTGTGGGCTTCACAAATCAGACAATGTGATTTTCTGGATTTGTTTTCTCATTTTGTCTCTCATAGTTGACGTCTACCTATGAAGTCAATTACAGGCCTCTCATCTTTTTAAGTGAGAGAACTTGCACAATTGGTGGCTGACTAAATACTTTTTTCCCCCACTGTATGCGTTGAAAGCTCCATTCAAAGTCAATGTCGCAGATTCTGTAGTGCGCCATTTTTGGTGTCTATCATTGAATGAATCTGATAGCATCTTGGCAGCGGAGGCTCTGAACATATAGGTGAACATAGTACTATTGTATGAGGCTTATTATGAACCCTCTACACTGTGATGTCATCAGATATACTGAAAATGGCGCAGCATAAGCCCCAACATCCAGAAATTAAGAAGAGGTACAGCACAAAGTAACCAAATAAATACAAAGCAAGTTACATTCATGATCTTATTTTATTCACCCCAAGGCTTCTGAGAAAGTAAATTCACAGATGTCCCTTGTTAATATATAAAATGAAAAGTTCTGCAACTTCCTAATAGACTTTGAGCCACATGTATTGTATGAATACTGTCTAGACTAAGACTTTCTTTGTTGCACATAACATCCAATCAGAGCTCCCCTTACATTTCACATAGTGCTCTGAAAAAATGAAAGCTGTGCTCTGGTTACTATGGGCAACAAAGGAAGTCTTAGATCAAGATAGTTTTTGTACATGTCCTCCTCTGTGTTTCAATTCCTCACCATTTTTAATGAATATTCATGCTTGCATTCAGACCTTGAAAACTTGTCCTTTTCATAGGTAAGAGTTTATTACAGTTGCATCCAGTCTAGAGAATTATCTGAACTAAACAGCCTAAACTTAAAGGGATTGTCTTACCATGCTGTTTTACAGAGCCACAGGAAGCTTCAGACTAACACTTCCTGGTTAGGCTGTGGGTGGTTCTATAGTAGTGACTGGCATATCAGCTCTGCTATTACTAGCTATTCCTGTTACAGTGACATGAGAGCTGAGGTTTATAATCTGCATTGCAGCTACAGAGCTTGAAAGGTTAAAACATCATTAACTTAGGTAAACAAGCTCCTGTGCTACTGATAACCCTCAGCAGGGAGTGACGTCAGCCTGGTTGTACAGCAGCTTGGAGCAATCAGATAACAGAAAGAGTAGAGAGAGGTGGTCAGTAGCAAAGGGAGACTTATGTGCATCAACAATATATACAATCTTCTTTATCTCCTGGACAAAGCAAAATCAAAACAGCAATGGTCCTCTAGGGAGGACCTCCTGCATTAAACCCAAAAGGAACAACAAAGAACTTTTTGTGATTTTTAGGAATGGTCTTCATTTACTTTTCCCTACATGTTAGGCTATGTTCACACGGTGTATTTGCAGGGCGTAATTACGCCCCGCAATTACGCCGTGTGGACGGGGGCGGGGCGGGAGCGGGGGAGTGAGCGGGCGGGCCGGCACTTCGCCGGCCCATAGACATTCACTGCTAGCGGCGCGTATAACGCCCGCTAGAAATGGACATGTCAATTATTTCCCCCCCGGTCGGCTTCGCCGAGCAGGGAGAGGAGACGTAATCCATAGTTCTCTATGAGAACTGTGAATTACCGTAATGAATGGGCCGTTTTCGGCGCGTAATTGGCGCACTTCGGCGCGTAATTACGGACCGAAATACGGCCCATTTTAAGCCGTGTGAACATGGCCTTACAAGCCGATTGTCGTGGAAAGAAAACCCCTTAACGAGGCATTTTACCTGCACTAATTCATTGTAACAAACTACAGGACGTGAGAGAATTTTGTGCTGTTGTGCTGTACAGCTCCCAGTGGATTGTCTAGATTGGATATAATTGTCATCAATTCTCATCTGTAAGAATTATTAGGTTCTAGAGGTATTTGAAAATCTTATTGCAAGCAAAAATGGTTCCATGTGCTTAAAGAAAACATACATCTTAAGATTGGTGATACACAATCTATTAGAAAATAAAAGAACCTGTCATTGTTGGATTATGTGCAGTGGATTTCAGAGGTCGCAATTACTGCTTAGACAACCTAAATACGACTGTACAACCATCAGCAAAAATTCTGGAAATACCACAATTAGTGGATGTCACCGAGTTGTTCAGGGTTTTTTGTTTTCTTACCTTTATAGCAAATACACTAATCATAAATATGACACAAAACAATATACAATAGCTGAACATTCTGCTTAATAAAACATATGTGAAACACATGAAAGGAAATTATTTTAATGAGCATACGCCTTCCAGATCAAGTAGAGAAAACACTTACGTTATCACCTTGTAATTTTAATTTGTAATACAAATATCGATCTAAAAATGCAAAGTAGTACTGCAATTATAATGGAAAGCACTTACAGACCTTAGGGTGCTTTCACACAGTGGGCCACATGTATGAAAACTGTCTAGGTCTAAAATTCACTTTGCTGCCCATAGCAACCAATCAGAATGTCTCTTTCATTTCATATAGTGCTCTGGAAAATGAGAGGGGCTATGGGCAACAAAGTGAGTTTTAGACCTAGACAGTTTTCAAACATGTGGCCCAGTGTGTTTTTTTTTTTGTTGTTGTTTTTTGCAGAAGTGCACAACTATTAATACATTTTGCATTTCTGCAAAAATAAGAAAAAAGAAGCATCAAAAACGGACTGTGTGAAAGCACCCTTACCAAGCTGTGGGAGATAGCTGATTAAAAGAAGACATGGCCTCTGCCAGAGAGTTGTCAATTAAATCAATAGAAATTATTAAACTCCTTTAAGATAGAAATCCATCATGGAGTGCAGCAAAAGAAGTTTTTTTGTTCCCAATCACTTTTTTTAAAATTCCTTTTGGGTTTTAAAAATTTAAGGGCCCCTTTTTTAAAGGTTTTAAAAAAAACCCCCCAAAAAAGGGGAAAACCAAACAAAAAAAAAACCCCAATTGTTTTTTTTTTTTTTTAAAGGGCCCAAAATTAAAAAAAAATTTTAAAAAAAAAAATTAAAAAAAAAAAAAAAAAAAAAACCAAGGGGGGGGGTTTTTTTTTTAAAAAATTTTTAAAAAAATTTCAAAAAAAAAAAAAAAAAAAAAAACCCAAAAAAAAAAAAAAAAAAATTTTTTTTTAAAAAAAAAAGGGGAAAAAAAAAACCCAAATTAAAAAATTTTTAAAAAAAAAATCCCAAAAAAAAATTAAAAAAAAAAAAAATTTTTTAAAAAAACCCCAAAAAAAATTTTTCCAAAAAAAAAAAAAAATTTTAAAAAAAAATTTTAAAAAAAAAAAAATTTTTTTTTTAAAAAACCCAAAAAAGGGGGCCCCCAAAAAAAAAGGGGGGTTTTTTTTTTTTTAAAAGGGGGTTTTTTTTTCCTTTTTTTTTTTTGGGGGAAAAAAAATTTTAAAAAAAAAAGGGGGAAAAAAATTTTTTTCCCCCCTTTTTTAAAGGGGGGGAAATTTTAAAAAAATTTTGGGGGGGTTTTTCCTTTTCCCCAAAATTTTTTTCCCCGGGGGGGGGGGGCAAAAAAAGGGGGGGGGGGGAAAAAAAGGGGGGGGGGGTTTTGGGTTAAAAAAAGGGGGGGGGAAAAAAAAGGGGGAAAAAAAAAGGGGGGGGGGAAGGGGGGGGGGAAAAAAAAAAGGGGGGGGTTTGGGGGGGGGGGGGGAAAAAAAAAAAAAAAGCGGGGGGGGGGGGGGGGGGGGGAAAAAAGGGAAAAAAAAATTTTTTTTTTTTTTTTTTTTCCCTTTTTTTTTTTTTGGGGCCCCGGGCCCCTTTTTTTTTTTTTGTTCCCTTTTTTTTTTTTTTTCCCCGTTTTTTTTTTTTTTCCCTTTTTTTTTTAATTTTTTTTTTGTTTTGGGCCGGGGGCCCCTTTTTTCCCCTTTTTTTTTATTTTTTTTGGGGTTTTTTTTTTTTTCCCCCCCCCCCTTTTTTTTTTTTTTTTTAAATTTTTTAATTTTTTTTTTTTTTTTTCCCCCTTTTTTTTTTAAAATTTTTTTAAAAAAAAAATTTTCTTCCCCCCCCCCCAAAAAACCCCCCTTTTAAAAGGGGAAAAAAAAACCCAAAAAGGGGGGGGCCCCCCAAAAAACCCCCCCCCTTTTTTCCCCCCCCCAAAGGGGGGAAAACCCCCCCCCCTTTTTTTTAAACCCCCTTTTTTTTTTAAAAAAAAAGGGGGGGCCCCAAAAAAAAAAAAAACCCCCAAAAAAAAAAAAAAAAAGGGTTTATTTTTTTTTTTTTTTTTAAAAAAAAAAAAAAATTTTTTTTTAAAAAAAACCCTTTTAATGTTTTTTTGGAAAATAAAAAGCCCCCTTTTTAAAAAAAAAACTTTAAAGGTTAATTTAAAATTTTTAAAATCCCCTTTTTTTTAAAAATTTTTTTTTTTTTAAAAAAAAAAAGGAAAAAATTTTTTTTTAAAAAATTTTAAAAGGGAAAAAAAAAAACCCAAAATTAAATTTTGCAGTCCCCATTTGTTTTTTTAATTTTTTTTTGGTTTTCATAAGACCACACAGGGTTTTTTTTTTTATTTTTTGGCACTAGTGCACAGGAAAGACAATTTTAGAGGACAAACATTTTGGGGGGAAAAAAAAAAAAAACATAGGGGACATTTACAGGTTCAAAGTTGGGGAACGAAAAAAAATAAAAACTGGGGGGGCAACAAAACCCAGAAAGATTAGCAAAATTTTAGGGGTTAAATTTAAAAAGTTTTTTTAGAAAAAACAGTTTCAAAGGGGTTTATAATAAATGTAAAGGGGTAAACACAGAGACCTCTCACGATCTTTTTTAAACCCGAACTGTATCAAGAACAAAGGGACAACCTCTATGGGCTAAGGAAAAAGTTTTCTACAAAAGAAATAAAATGGTTCCTTTTCTGTAAGGGGCATGGAAAAAAGTTGGGAAATCTCTGTCAGAGGGAAAATTGCAAGGTGAATTCCCTAAAAAGGACCTGAATACATTTTTAAGTTAAAAAAATAAAAACATTAAAAGTGACCCAGGATTCTGGAGAAGGTTGGTTAAACCCGGATTATTCTGCTTGCCAGATTGGAAATTTTTTTTCCCCAAAATGAGGGTAAATTTTGGGTTCCAAACCCCCCAAAAAAAGGGGTTTTTTCCCCTTTTTCTAACAAAAAACTATAGCACAATAGGGTTAACTTAAAGGATTTTGTCTTTTTTTGGCCCTTTTCAAGTTATGGGCAACATGAAAGAACGTTGGGGCAGGGCAGGGCCGTTCTAAAAGCTTCAAGGAGTGTAAAATGTGCCAGAATTTTTAAAAACCCGTTTTCTCTTATACCCCCAAAAAGGGCAGTTTAGTGCCAAAAACCACAATCCCGGGGTCAGGCACCATCTTTAAACCCGGTCTGGCTGTTCTAACGTTTTTCGGCCCAAAATTTTGTCGTCAAAGAATCATAACGGCCCCCCAAAAATTTTTCCCCTTTAAAAAATGCTGCTTTTTGTCTTATCCGGGGCCACAGTTTGAAAAACTCAAAAAAGACAATATTTACAGCAAATCAATGAAGTAAAAAAACAGTGGCCCCGCCACGGGCCAAAAACAAGGGCTTCATAAACCTCAAAAAATGCAAAGAGGCCGGGACCTTTAAAAAATGGGCATTTTATTTACCCAATGCGCAACGTTTTTTTGGCTCCCGACCAAAACCTTTTTCCCAAACTAAACACACAGTGCTCCTAACGTGATATATATAGCGACTCAATCCAGTGAACATTCATTTATCAATTAGTGGACAGTCAAATTAACAATAAACAAGCAATTGTGAAACATACATAAAACTATAAATATATAATCACACAACCCAGTGTACAATGAAAATTTTAAAATAAAAAAAATTTTTCAAATAAACCCAAGTGAAAAAAATCATGTATACAACAAAAATTATACTTTTCTAAATGGTTCACAGTGGGAATCCCCTATGTAATTTCCCAAAAAAAAAACAGCTGCCCTTTCTAACGAACCAGATGAACCGGGGCCCCGGGGTTTTCTCTGCGTTTTTCCCAAAGGGGGCAAGCGCAAAATAAGCCAAAGGGGGGCAAACGCAGAAAACCCAAACCCCTCATCCGACCCCAGCGGCCCACCAAATCGCATGCGCCACATCCCGGGGCTGCCATAAAATTTAAAAAATCTACTATAATTTTCAGGAGCATTAAAAAAAATTATGAACAAAGGTAAGTATTTTTCGACTCCAAACAGAAGTAGTCATCTATAAGAAAATTCAATTTCCCCCAAAAAATACACCCCCCTCCCAACAGCCCACAATGAAACCAAGGGAAACGCCCCCGGGCCAAAAATGTCCCCAAAGGGGAGCCAAAGAACCCGCACCCAAAAAGATGGAGGAACAGAACCCGGGGCCCCGGGGTAGCCAAAAATAAAGGGGCAACACAACAAAAAAATAGTGAATAAATGAAATATAAATAAATAATGTTAAGGCTCAATATAAATAATGGTCATCAAAGGGAGAAATTAATCCATTGCCCTGAGTATACACGGCACCCTATCTCTCAGACAATGAAACCAGGGCATCACCCCGGACACAAAGCCCGAAAGAGGAGCCAAAGAACCCGCAGCCCCAGTACTTGGACAACGAGAACCCGGCCACGGTTTACCCATGTAAACAGGGGCACAAATTCAAACGACAGCGCATATCAATAATCTCCCTAGACCAAACAAGTAAATAATTATTGGAGCCAAATGATTCTTGGAGTCTCGCTGTGCAGGGAGGAGGCAGGAGGGATCGCTCCCTCCTCCCTCCTCCCCCTGTATGTCCGGCGCCGGTGTGTGCGCCGTACATACAGGTCAGCGGTGCAGGGGAAGTGACGCGCGGCTGCAGGGGAGTGACGCGCGGCTGCTCTCACTTCCCCCCGCGCCGCTGAGGAAAATCGTCTGGAGCGGGCCCGCGCTGCAGGAGCCTGGTGAGGTAAGTGGATTTATTATTTTATTTTTATTAGCTATATGGGGGGCTCTGCCTGGCAAAAAGGGGGCACTACCTGGCAAAAAGGGGGCTTTCTACCTGGCAACAAGGGGGGCACTACCTGGCAACAGAGGGGGCACTACCTGGCAACAGAGGGGGCATCTACCGGGCCACAGAGGGGGAAACTACCTGGCAACAGAGGGGGCATCTACCTGGCAACAATGGGGGCACTACCTGGCAACAGAGGGGGACTACCTGGCAACAATGGGGGCACTACCTGGCAACAGAGGGGGCACTACCTGGCAACATGGGGGGCACTACCAGGCAAACAATGGGGGCACTACCGCCAACAATGGGCACCCTACCTGGCTAACAAAGGGGGCACCTACCTGGCTAACAAAGTGGGCACCTACCTGACTACAAAGGGGGCAACTACTTGGCTACAAGGGGGCATCTACCTGCCTGTAAGGGGCACTACCTGCTTATGGGGGGTTACTACCTGGCTATAAGGGCATCTACCTGGCTTTCTTCCAAAGCCGTTATGCAGTTAGGTGGAGTGGGTGTGGCTTTTTGAAGGGACGTGGCATACCGACAAGATGGGCGTGTCCATGCAAATTTTTGCCGCGCCGTGCTTTGCGCGCCGCCCACTAAAATCTCCTGCTTTTTCATTTTCAAAAGTTGGCAATTATGCGAGCGCAGTGTGATGCCGCCGGGCTCGGGTGTGCCGAGCGCAGTGTGATGCCGCCGGGCTCGGGTGTGCCGAGCACAGTGTGATGCCGCCGGGCGACTGGGCAGGAGGATGAATGGGCAGGACAGAGAGAGAAACAGAGACAGAGACAGAGAGAGAGACACTCAAAAAGTATCCGTAAAGCGGATCCGTAAAACACAAGTCAAAAGCATACAATACGGATCCAAATAAAGTATCACCTCTTGCGTTTTTCAGATCCGCTTTCCAGATGCAGTTTTCAGTCCTCAAAAACGGATCAAAACGTTGTGTGAACAAGCCCTTACAATACAATATTGGGATTTGTTGTAGCCAAATGTAATAAATATTGTTTATTTTTCATAATGTGCATGGATACGTTTAGGGTCCATGTATAAAAACTGTCTAGGTTTAAAACTCACTTTGTTGCCCATAGCAACCAGTCACAGCTCACCTCTCATTTTTCCAGAGCACTATATGAAATGAAAGGGGCACTCTGATTGGTTGTTATGGGCAACAAAGTGAGTTTTAGACCTAGACAGTTTTCATACATGTGGCCCTTAGTCTTTTGAGGACACATAGCTCATTGGTTCGTTATGTTAAACTTTCTCAATGACTCTAGTAGGTTTTTAAAGTTTTAGTTTTGCCTCTAAGCTGTGCTATGACTAAAGCTTGCTGGCTCAAAGTGTCAGACAGAATGGCGTTCAGAGGTTTTCTCTGAGTTTTAAATAATGTGAAATAAAGTTTGGATTTGAATTGCTTTTGATGGTGCTGGAAAACTGTGAATCTACAAGGACTTGTATGTCAGAATGTAGCGTAAACCATGTGCCCAAATCCTGTCAGCGACTCATGATAGTGGTGGTGGTAGGGTCACAGTACCAGGAATTTTTGGGGGGCACATTATATACTGTTGACAGATCCTTTTATGGTGCTGTTTTTATTCTATTTTGGCTCACTTGCTCCAATGTCACAAAGTAGACTTGGCACTCACCACACACCCACTGCTTATTGACAGCAGATTATTACACCAAATACTGAGTACAATCACAAAACATCTAACAATGAGCAGTGTGATTTACATTGTTTTCAATGTAAAACACGCATCATCAGTCAGACGAGTGATCGTCGATGCATGTTTACATGCGTCTTTCTGATGAGTTTTTCGGATCCGTTCAGAGAACTGTCATTTCAACTCTTGATCCATTTGACACAGCAGCCACCCTATTTAAAACTATAGGGTGTGTTTCTGTTGCAGCCAAAACGCATCCAAATACGCACCTGTGTGTTGGATGCGTTTTGGATGCGATTTACGCAGCGCTTTTGAATGTGTTTTTCAGATCCAAAACAGATCCAACACGCTGTGTATAAGATCCAGTTCTACCTCTGCAATGGAGGATCCAAACAGAATCTCTGATGTAGATGTGAACTTGGCCTAAGGTAAATAGTCTGGACCTCAGTCTTATATATTTTACCTGCACTGATACATTGTAGCAAACTACAGCATTAGAGATTTGTACTGCTGGTGTGTTTACCCCACAGAGGATTGTAACACCATTGTAACAAACTCAACTGTCAGTACTATTTCATTTGTACAGGTTTTTTAGCTTTTGGGAGGTAAATACTTAACAGTTCTATTCACTGACAGCAAACGGAGACCTTAAAAATGGCAAGAAATTGAAAGTCTATAAGAAAGTTTCAGGATATGTCATTACTGAATAATGAAGTTTTCTTTACAGTGACTGAGGAAGCCGCTGAATAGCTTTATACCATGGAATGAAAGCCACAGCTCATTAATTTTCATCTAATTAAAAAGGCTCATATTGAGCGGCTGATCACAGATCGTCTGTACAATGTACCAGTCACACTTGGATGTCAATAACCTTGTTGAACACAGACTGACACCTGCATTTATGGTCAGCTGTTAACTCTGTGAATACTGTAAATGTCTTGCCCCGTTTCCATGAATTTCCTTTCATATCCAAATTATTCCAGGATTCAGGATTACATTTATCTCATTCTCCCAGTACATCCTGGTGGGTGGCTGCTTTACGGACAAGCCATGCCATTGCCTTGTACAGTGCTGTTATCTTATACCATGCTGCTAAATACTGCAGATTTTACGTCAGCACAAACGGCTAGGGGCCCATACAAAAATAAAATGGCACAAAAAAGCTAAATATAAAATAGCGCAAGACTGAACATATTTTAACCCCCTAATTACCATCACCCTCAATACTAACATCACCGACAGTCACGTCTTTTTCCTTCTAAACCTGTTATTATCAGTATCCTTTGGGCCCAACAAAATTCTTTTTCCTAAGACACTTCCTTTGATCAGGGGACCCAGATATTTTTGCATTAGAAAAGTACCCTTTTAGATAAAACCCCCCTGTGTCATCAGTTTGGTCAGATGCTGGGCCTTTTTCTCTTCAGTTTTCAAAACCCCCCAAAGGGTTCCCCTTTTTTTGGGAAAGGGACAACCCCTTTATTTTTTTCCCTTTGGGCCCCTTTTTGTCTAAAAATTTTCCCCCCTTTTTCATTTAGGAAAAAAATTTTTTGCGTCAATAAACTTTTCTTGCTTTAAAACGTATTTGATGGCTTCCTAGCTTTTTATATTTTTAAAACCCAACTTATTTAAATTTATTTCATCATTGGATACAATGAAATTTCCTGAAAATGTACCCCTTTTTGGGCTGTCTAAAAAAGTTGGAAATTATGTGTTCAGGTTTTTTTGGGTTAGAGGAGTTTTTTGGTTTATGCCCGGGTGTTTGGGCATGGTTTAGGGGTTTGGGGCCCCAATGTGTCCCTTTTTTGCAATCTCTAAAATTTTGGGGGTAGTGTTTTACATGTACTAAATTTTCCATAGCATATACGTCTAAAAGAAAGAAGTTTCTACACAAACATAGAAAATTTTAGATATTTTTTACAGTAAGAGCAGTGAGACTGTTCAGTCCTCTGCCAGAGGAAGGTGTGATGGCAGACTCACTGAATGAGTACAAAAGGGCCTGGATGTATTTCTAGAATGCAATAATATAACCAATTAGGGCAATTCCCAACGGTCCGGGTTTTCACCTGGTTTTACAGACGGTTTTCGAATTTAAAGCCCTTTAAAACCCCCGGGAAAATTTTTACATGGACTTCAATGAAAATTCCGTGCAGAAGTCTCCACTGCACGGATTTTCTGTCGGCCATTTTTTTACACCAAAGACGGTCTGAAAAACTTAAAGCATGTTCATTCTTCCACGCAGTTTTTTGGGAAAATGGACATTGGACGAAAGGGGGGGGGGGTTGACCCCAAAGGGGGGCTTGCCGAAAAAGGCAAATAGGTCGGGTTTACGACCGGTATTTGTCCCGTGCCATGTAAAAACCCCCTTTAGTGACAAAGAAAATTTTAGAGAAGGGTCGTTTGAACTTAAGAACTCGTTTCCCTCCCCCTTTTTTTTGTCCGCGGGGTTGGCGCCGTTTTCTCCGCGCCGGAAAATTTTCGCTGCAGTACGGCGCCAATCCGTCGGAGTAATTACGGGAATCCATGATCCATAGAGAACAGTGGATTCCCCTCGCTCCTCCCCCGTCGGCAATCCGCCCGCGGGGGGAGGGGGGAAAATGACATGCACATTATTTTCGGCGGTCGCGCTGTAGATAAAGAAGTCTATGGGGCCGGGAGGGGCCCCCGCTTCGCTCAGCCCCCCCCCCCTCCCGCCCCTTATTCAGCCCGGGTTTTTGAGCGCAATCGGCTCCAAATCCCTGGGAAAAAACCCGTTTTGAACAGGGGCCTTAATAGTGCTTGAGTCCTCCATGCTTTACACGCAGTTTTAATTGGCTGATGAATTGAATTTAGTCCGACATGAAACAGATTTTCAATTACAGCAAGGAGAGAATGACTTTAAACTACCGGTAAGAAATATGGAGAAGGGGAGAGCATCTCTAATTTTTTGTCTCATCTTTGTGGCTTTGCAGGTATGAGTAGTGTCATTGCCAGAGCAGAACTCTGCTCTCCAGTGTGTGACATAATGACAGAAAACCACTTTACCCATCTGCCGGAGGAGGTGAATTACTGAGGAGTGTTACTTAGTTGCTGTGGCCCTGTGTTATAATGGAGCCGAAGATTTTGTCATAATTAGTTTCCCTGCAATAAGTTCCTTTAAATTTGTTCCATAAAAACATTAGTGAGAGGCGCATCAATAACTCGCAGCCATTGAACATTTATTAATACAGCCGAGCATCCAGCCCAAAATAATAACATTTAGTGAAATGAACATTTTGCTCGTTTTAAAGGAAAAAACCCAAAACGTGCCCGGGAAAACCTATAACTCCTAATGCAAGCGAACAAAAAATTATTTAATAATTAAATTAATTGAAAGGAGGTGAAATAAAAAAGTCGTTTAAGGAGGAGAATGAAGCACCAGGGGGGATGGGGCTGATTACAGGGTGGAAAATTCCTGTACCCGTAATGACTTATCGCTTGCCTGTAAATCAGGAGTCAGATAACGTGTCTATGGAGAGAAGTCTTGTTTCGTCCTATCACCACGCACATCAGACAGCTTCTACAGGTGGAGACGTGAAGAAAACGTAAAGATGTTATGTGTCGTATTTATAGTAAAATACACTTTTTGTAATAAACATTTTTATGCTTTTCTTTGACTATTCACTAATCCAGAGCATTTGATAATCTGGCACCGGTCATGTCAAATTAAAACCTGCAATCTGCCACTTTGTGGTCCAGTATTTGACAGTTACAGACTTAAACTGGGTTAACAGGAATGGGGCTGGTAGGCCAGCACCATGCAGAAAGGACAAGGGTGGGTCATCCATGGCATCACCTAAACTCTGATATCATATCACACAGTTTTCTGTTGCATCAAGGAACTTCTGGAGCCACCATAGAGCAAGTACAATCATATGTAGGTCTGTAATCATCCAATGACTTAAAATGTCTCATAATCCGACTAGCTCTTGTTACTGAACTAAGTAGCACATGCACAGTTGAGTAACATTATTATGACCACTTTCGACAGAACAAAGCTCATGAAGGAAGTCATGTTTCACGAGCTTAGTGGGTATATAAGGTGTCCAAAGTGAAACAAAGACAGTCCTTAATATTAAAATTTTCTATATATATTATATCATGTATCCAATTGTTACATTGCCCACAACTCTCCGGGCCTTAACAAATATAGAACAATAATACAAGTAAAACCTGTGATACGTTTCTTGGAACTTCAAGAAAGTCTCTCCATGTCAAAATAAAAAATTTCACGCGCCTGTGGCGGTCGATGCAAACTTGGTCTGCTACATTTCCATACTTTGGATACTAGTAAGAAAGAAATTTTCTAACTTGACATGGAGAGATTTTCATGAAGTTCCAAGAAACGTATCACAGGTTTTACTTGTATTATTGTTCTATATTTGTTAGGCCCGGAGAGTTGTGGGCAATGTAACAATTGGATACATGATATAATTATTATAGAAAATTTTAATATTAAGGACTGTCTTTTTTTTAATTTGGATTGGTTTATAAGGGGTAAGGAGAAAGCCCCTAAACAGTCCTTTCCTGTGACTAGTATAAACCTACGATATAAGGTTAATCTTATTATCTATGATGTATATAAGGTGTGCAATAGGCTGTCTGGACACATTTCCTTTCTTGCTCTTATGGGTAAAAAGATTACTTTGTCAGAATTACAAAAAGGGATAACCATTGGTTTTCTGGCCAAGGGTGGCAGTGTTTTCTGAAACTGAACAGTTTGTAAACTTTTTATGTGCTGTTGTGGTAAAAGTGTATTGGGAGCAGAGTAACGGCAGTTTACCACTGAAATGAACCAGAGGGCCACCAGACATGTTTTTAAAACAATGGTTGAGCAAACTCTACTGTATATGGTGATCCAAAGCAGATGGATGGTCTCTGCACCTCATTGGCAGAAAAGGCTTCAATTTTCAGAGCAATATCGGAATTAGACCACTGTTGATTGGCAAAGGGTTACTTTCCATCCCCCCAGATCACGTACACCCATACGTGCTGAGTGTCTTTGGTGGGGCAGATGGAATCTTTCAGCAACATGTCAAACAGTTAGAAACTTCCCACATGACACGATTAAGACCTCCAAGTACTACCTTTGCTCAATTTGCCAAATATGAACACAACTGAGTATCTGTAGGACTACCTTGATTGTTGTGTTCGCTCAATGGATCTTTCACCATGCACTGTCCAGTAGCTGTGAGATGCAGTCGTCATTACTCCAGATAACTGTGACAAACTACCAGGACCTTATTGAGTTACTCCCAGCCGTCTAGCTTCTGTCCGTACTGCACAAGGTGGTTACTCTGGATATTAGCTGGTGGTCATAATATTGTGACTGAACTGGGTATGACTTGAATAAGAGTGTCAGGTGTTCTGTAGTTTCACCATTGAATGTATCTCTCTAATAAGCAGCCCATCAAGTTGCTTCAAGTGGACAAGTAACAGAGCATGTTGAAGATATTGCATGTAGCAATGCTCTCGTTTGTGTTCAGGTTTCTGTATTACATCATAGATGATTTTATTTTATTAGGGCATTGAGTATTGGCTCACGGTCTTTGAATGAGGTGCATACTGCTTCAGAAATGGGAGAAATGTGTGAATGCAAAACCCGCATTCTTATCATAGTCCATACACATTGCTGCCCCTACTGAAGCTGGTTCGAAATTGGGCATTGATATGGATGGTGGTTTGGATTGATGCAAATCCTCTGTGACAAGGAAGGAAGTGTTGTCATTATATAATAGTACAGCAGAGACAGGTCTGAAGTCAGAAAAAGTCAAATGCTGATAAGTCTACAAAAGTGCAAATGCAGCAAAGCAAAGAGGGAATACTGAGAGGACTCACAAAATCCTCCTTATAAATCTAACAGACAGGAAGACATAGTCACAGCCTATTTTGCATTCACAACCATCCGCTGCTCAGACAACCATCATCTTCAGCGGGTTCTCCTATCGCTTCAGCTTTATTAAGGCAACTTAGGGGTCTGCTTAAAGGGTTTTTGCCATGAAGCTGCAAAGATCGGGGAGAGGGCTGCACTTGTGCAGTTCTCCCAGTTCTTTTCTATTCCAGTTCTTAACATAACATGGAACTCCCATAGATTTGAATGGGGATGTATGGGGAAGAGCTACACAAGCAGAGCCATCTACTCATTCAGTGAGGCTGGCTAGTAGCGAACTATGAGCCGACCTCCACAGGGGACTTTGCTTCATGACAAAACCCCTTTAACCTCTAGTTGGGTGCAGAAGTATTTGGACAGTGACACAAATTTCAAAATGTTGGCCTTTGTAAACCAGTACAATGTATAAAAAATACAGTAATCAATAAGTGATCAAAGTGTAAACTCACAACTTAAGTGCAAAGGGTTATGTCAGGGACGGGGTTGTGATCCGTGCACCGGTTCGTGGATACACCTGTGCTTTCGCTCCCGAGACCAAGCGCCAGCCTCAACTTTCCTCCATTCAACGGGTATCCTGCTCTCTTTCTGCCATTCTGTTGTTTATTCTGCTGCCCTCTAGTGCACATGCTTGTCCTCTCAGATTTAAGGGGCCAACAAGCACCACCCAGCTTTCCCAGGAACCTATCATGGTTTGCCTAGGGCTTCATCAGGCAACATCTTCCTCTAGTCTCTGCCAGTTATTGGTGTCTCGTGCTAGTAGAGTTTCTGCTATTCCTCATGTGATTCCCAATTCTAACCCTTGCTACGTTTTCTAACTATCCTACTGTTTGCTGCCTGCCCTGACCTTATGTCTGTCCTCTGACTAAACAACAATGCTGCCTGTCCAGACCATCTGCCCATCCCTGGCTACAATTCTGCCTGTAACTTCACAAGATTCTGGTAGTTATATGGATAAGTAATCGCACCATGCATAACCCATCAATAGGATTCCTCCATATCCAAGAATACTTTGTAACGTACAAAAAAAACATATTAAAACCAGACTTAATGAACATAGATCTAACATCAGACTAGCCAAGCGCAACTTTTCTACTGAAAATGTAGTTGATAGAGAGGAAAGATATGGAGAGAGTAGCGTAGCCAGGCATTTTTTTGAACAAAACCATAATGTTACAGAGTTGCGCTGGTATATTCTACAGGAGGTGAAAGGGAGCGAGGGGTTAACATTGGAGCGGAGCCTCCTGCAACAGGAGGCTAGATGGCTACATAGGATGAATACCCTAGCACCCTTAGGCCATGTTCACACGGCTTATTCACGGCGGATTTGTGAGCCGGATTGCGCTCGGAAATCCGGCGTGAATAAGGGGCGGGCCGGGGGCGGGGCCGGAGCGTGGCGGGGGCGCCGCTCCCCGGCGCCATAGACTGTAATTATCTACGGCGCGTACACGCCGTAAATAATGTGCATGTCACTTTCTCCCCCCGCGGCGCATTCGCCGAGCGGGGAGGAGCGACGGAATCCACTGTTCTCTATGAGAGCAGTGGATTACCGTAATTACTCCGACGGATTGGAGCCGTACTGCAGCGCAAATCCGGCGCGGAGTACGGCGCCACTCTGCGGACAAATAAGCCGTGTGAACAAGGCCTTAGGAATGAATGAAAACCTCCGCTTTAACGGGTTTTTGTAATTGTTTTTAATTGTTGTTACTTGTGTTGCTTAGACATATTGTATATAAAGCAAGCGTGAACGGACCTACTGCGTGCATGAGAAAGGGGGAGGAGTTCCCCCGAAACGTTGTACGCGCATTCTCTTGCCCCGCCTGTCCGCCAGCCAGCTCCGTGATGGAGATGTTATGCCCGTACGCGGCACATGGATACCAGTGATGGACTTTCCAGGACAGTTTCGCCCATATGCATAAACGCTGCTGTAACGCAAGTACCTGCTCTGGATGAGCTTTTTAATTGTTACTAGTTTAGTGCAATAAATGATAAGTTGTTTACAATTTACCCACCTATCGTTTGTATGTTACAATTCTGCCTTTCTCATTGGTACCTTAGCTGTCACCGTGAGGGACCACGCCAGTGGTAGCGACCTGTGAGATCCTCACAGTCAAGTCCATCCTGCCTTGAGGTGGGCTCTTCTATTCACTCAGGCTCAAAAGTAAGTGAACAAACTAACATTATTAGAAATATATGGATTGCTTTGGATACAAATACTATGCCTCTAATGTCTGCCTAAAGAACGTTTGGACAAATGCAGTTTTTTTGCCAAGACTTTGCTGCAGCCACCTTGGATGTTGCTTATTTGTAGGTTTTTCTGGCTTCAGTTTTGTCTACAGCAAGCAAAAAGCAGTTCAATAAAGTTGAAGTCAGATCACTGACCCAGCCATTGAAGAATATTCCATCTCTTTGCCTTACGATGTTCGTGAGTTGCTTTTGTATACTGTATTGGTCATTATCCATCTACACTGTGAAGCACCATACTAGAATTTCTGAGGAATTTGACTGAATCTGAGCAGAAGGCGCAGCTCTAAACACTCCAGATCTCATCCAGCTTCAACTATCTAGAGGCACATGGTTAATAAACACCAGTGATCCATTTCCATCGGTGCTATACAGGCTCATGCCATAACCCTACCTCCACCATGTTTGACAGATAATGGGGGATGCATCAGGTCGCAGGCCCTTTATTCCCTTACTAATACTGTTTTCTTCCCATCATTCTGGTTGACCCTATTCTTAGTGTCATCAGTCCAAATAATCTTTTTCCAGAACTGAGCAACTGTTCTTTAGCGCTACCAGTGTTTTTCTACTTGAGATGAACCCTCTGGATTTCCATTCATGAAGGCGTCTCTTGATTGTCGACTTCCTCAATATGGGGACCTCCTTCAGAGCGTTCTTGACTTGATGATGTTTTTCTTAACCAAGAAAAGAATTCTGCAATCATCCACTTTAGTTTTCTTCCATGCTCTTCCAGGTCTTTTAGTATTGCTGAGCTCACCAGTGGGTTCCTCAGTTTTAATAACATACAAAATTCTTGATTTGGATCCTCCTAAAGTTTTTACTTCTCTCTGATAGAAATGTTTTGTTTTAACCTAATGATGGTCGCACTGACACCACATATCAGCAAGTGAATGCAAATTCGACAATTGAAGCCAACTCCAGACACCTCATCTAATTAGTCATGAGATAAGCTACTCCAGACCATGAAATGACTTAGAAGTCAACATTCCATTTATAAACCTTTTCCTTCGATCCAGTATGTGATAATTCTGCACACAACAGGGGTTTAATGAAGACGTCACAAGGTGACATAAGCATTTTAAGGGTATGTTCACACAGCATGTTTAGTCCGTTTTTGGATCTGTTTTGGACCCGAAAAATGCATTCAAAGCGATGCGTAAATCACATCCAAAACGCATCCCACACAAAGGTGCCTGTTTGGATACGTTTTGGCTGCGGCAGGGACACACCCTATAGTTCTAAATAGGGCTCCTGCTGCGTCAAACGGATCAAGAATTGACATAACAATTCTTTGAACGGATCCGAAAGACGCATCAGAAAGATGAATGTATTGCCAATCACTCGTCTGAATGCCAATGCATATTTTACATTGAAAGCAATGTAAATCACACTGCACATTGTTAGATGCATGTTTGGGTCCGTTTAGGGTCCAAAACACGGATCCAAACACACATCTAAAAAAGTATCCCAACACGCCGGTGGTCTACCCTAACCAAATCAGAGTTTTCTACAACCACAATTTCAGATCACAAATGTCTGACAATCTAATGCCTATCAGCTCTAGTGGATGCCAGATTTAAGAAATGTTATTGCATATAGTTTGGGCCTTTCCTCCTTTTCTATCAGACAATCAGCTGATGATGCTTTATTCAGATATAGTGCCTGGGTAGGTGTCAGCTCATCTCCAGGCAGCGCAGTTTTCGTCCTTTTTACAGGCTGTACTTACATGTAATAACAGTCTTTGCATGGCAGACAATCATTCGCACCATATTTCTCACCTACAATTAGTTTTGTGAAGCAGGAATCAATCTGCAGCATAATGCAAGAAAATATAGGTTCCCTGGTGACTAAAGCTTCATTCCTTGGATCAATAGGAGGGGATGTACCTGCTGCAGAAATTCTATCTTTGTGCGCAGCGCCTCATACACGCTCTCCATGTTCTCCTCTCTGTAGGATTCCAGCTCTTTTTTCAGCCTAAGTACAAACAAAAACAGGTTCAGGAGGCCAGGATATAAAGTGATACAGATGGGCCTGGCACCTATACCTCTTTCACGCCACAGCTGAGAAATACATTGGTTTAAATAAAGCACATAAAATAGGAATACACGATGGTCCACCAATGGCCGCAGGAGATGTTGGCAAGCTCATGTAATTGGTAGATGCATCCGAGGTGGAACTTTCAGCCACATGGCAGTGGCACATAATGTATTTGGCACACTCTTTCTTACACCACCCAATGACTTGCATACAGTTACACTAATAAGTTGTTAAAAACATTGCACATTTTCTCTCTTGACCACCCCTTCTAGAGTGGGAACACACGTGGCTGTGGCGCGGCCGTGAGTCCTGTGTCAGAAGTGTCTGCCAATGGCTGCACAAGTTTGCTGACATCTTGTGTGCCCATTGGCAGAACTATTTAAAGGTAGGACTTTCAGCTGCACCACAGCCACACCATGTATTTCCACCCTTACTCCTCAATGTTTTTCAAAAATATCAAGATATATAAAAAAAATTCTAAGACTCATAAGTCTGGCGCCCTCCGGGTACTCAGAACGCCTTATGAACATCACCTTTTCTGAAAATAAAAGCGAGGCAGATGTACAATTATATGGGAATTTTCTCACACTCTTGAGCTGCTGCTAATGGGTCCACTTTTCCCTTTTTTCTCTCCTCAGACATATTTAAAAACAGGAATATGCACACAAATGTCTTATGTTTGGATTCAACTGCTCATTTAGAACCATGAACAATCTGTAGCTAGATATAAACCTGTCAAACGCATTGTACAAGGCTCTTCAAAACCCTATAGGAATGTTACATGGTAGGTTTATCAGACCTACGTACCCCTTCGAACAGGCCCAAATTAAGAGAGATGCCAGGACCCACCTGGACATTCTAGCCAGACTACCTCGTGCAAACCTCCCCCTCCCCCCCCGCCCCCACATACCATGCCATTGGCCACTGCACCATTCTTTTGATGTCTTCAGACTCATATGAAATAGCAGTTCTAAACACCTCTAGGTAGATAAACTATATGGTAGCTGTTTCTGCTTGGGGGTGCCCTAGCTAGACTGTAGGATACAAGCGCTCCCCCTGATTTCACAGCCCTAGGACCCAACATAGACCTAGGGATGGCACCAGACACAGGAATTACTTTCTTCTATCTACATGTGGATCATGCGTCAGTAGAATGGAGAACGTCTGTGAATTATATTATATTACAGAAGCTGATGTGATATTCTTGCATAATTTTGCAGTTTTACATATAGAATGATTCCTGTAATGTTTTCTTCATGTTTACCTTAAGATCTAATCATCTCACAATTGCTTTTCTCTCTAATCTCTGCAGCTTTATGAAATGGCTCTGCTGAACATCAGAGTGATGCAGAATACACAGAACATAAGCTGGAGGGCCGGGTGCATTGTGCAGCACATCTACATGAAGTAGGATGCAGTGTGTACGGGGTGGATGAGGTTTATCAGATTGAGAAAGTCATTGATTTAGTTATGGAGACCCGTATCCTAGTTATGAAGTGTGGGCAAAAGTCGAGGAAGACGCAGGAGTAAGGGTATATTCACACGGCGTGTTCACTCTGTGTTTACATATGTTTTTAGATATGTGTTTGGATCCATCTGTCGGACCCTAAATGGACCCAAACATGTATCTAACAAATAGCAGTGTGATTTACATTGCTTTTACTGTAAAACACGCAGCAACGTTCACACGAGTGATCACTGATGTGTGTCTCACTGCGTCTTTCGGATCCGTTACAAGAATTGACATGTCAATTCTTGGTCCGAAAGACACAGCAGGAGCCCTATAATAAACTATAGGGTGCGATCCTGCTGCATCCAAACACGCAGCTACGTGTTTGATACATGTTGGATCCGTTTAGGATCCGAGCAACACAGAGTTTTGGGATGCGATTTTCGGATCCAACACGGATCCGAAAACGTATCCCAAAATACCGTGTGAACCTACCCTAACAATGCAGATCAGTTACCAAATAAATGCACCAGAAAGTATCATGCATTCCAAAAATGAGTTAACTGACACCCCACTATTTACAAGGCAAATGATTGTGCCAAATGTATAATGGATTAGTACCGCTTATTAGCACAAAATACTGAAATACAATATTCATGAGGTGGTTAAGTGAGTAATTTAGTGCAAATTATGCCAAAAGTCACAACTTGCTTTTTCTTTTGTAAAGTACTGTTCTCTTGTCCAGTTTGGATGACCATGTTCTTACACACTTTTTAAGCATGCAGCAAAGGAAAGGGTCCTTTGTAATCAGCTCTTGTGATAATAAGCGTAACTGGTAAGGCAAGGCAGAGGTGGAAGATTCAGATTTCACATGGCTTATGTATCACAAAGAGCAGCAACACTGATCCCTGCTTTAGGCAACATATTCAAGGATTAGCAACCAAAAATCCTTTTTCTCATAGAAGGCATTACTTTTAGCCCGGTTTTCAGCATAAACACAAGAAAACAAAAGAAAAATATCTTCGCAAAGGTGAAGTCAGGTATAAGTCAGGTACGGCACAGAAACAGTACAGTATAGTAATACAGGCAGTCCCCAACTCACGGCGTTCCAACTTCCATCTGTACTAGTTACGAACGTAGACTACTGGGGTGTGGCTCAGCGTGCTGACATCACACACTCCCCATAATAACTTCGAAACTATGTGTTTGTCTTCTGGCCAGCTCAGCAGCTCTTTTTTATCTCGCTCCCGCCTACATGCCTTGCACTGACATTTGGGAACCTCCGTTTTCTTCTTCTTTTCAGGCCAGCGCAACAGCTCTCCCTCATGCCGCTCCTGTATTGCGTTGTCAGCCCTGGAATGGCAGATCTGTTCTCACTGCTGCCGATACCCCAACCCACCCCACACCCATGCTGCCTCCAATGTAAAATACAGTACTGTATCGTGATCACCAAGTAAAGTACTGTACATGTTTTTACCATGTGCCTCTCTGGGATGCTGGCACTTGTAGTTCCATGTTCCACAGGCAGTAGCTGTGGAGCTAAAAGTGCCAGCATGATACAGCAGCACATGATAAACACATGTACCAATCAGCTCCCATACAATTAGCACATGTGTGGTGTGGCATGCTGGCATTTTTAGCTATGTAACTACAAGTGCCAGCATGCCACACCACATATGTACTAATTGTATAGATGCTGATTAGTACATGCGTTTACCATGTGCTGCTATGGCATGCTGGCACTTGTAGCTCTATGTTCCACAGCAGCTAGTAGCTGTGGAACTACCAGTGCTAGCATGCCACAGCAGCAGATGTTAGCACAAGTTCTGGATTACATAGAAATTCAACTAAAGAACAAACCTACAGTCCCTATCCCATTTGTAACCCGGGAACTGCCTGTAGTGTGATAAGATGAGATTGGGCATTTGGTGAGATCATGAACTGAAAATTAATAGCAAAGTATAGTAATATCAGAAGTCGTGTATGCTACAGTAATCATACAGTCTTGTGATATACATGTGATATAGATCAGATACGAGATGAAGTCAGGTATATTCATCATACATTAGTGCAATAAAATTAGTCAGGTATGAAATAAGGTTAAATGTGGTACATTAATCCTACTGTACTGTGATAAGTTAGGTATGACATAAGGTCAGGTATGTTAAATAAGTAAATATACAGTACTGTGATACAGTAAGTCAGGTATGAGGTAAAGCCAGATATGACTCTATAATCCTAAAGTAAAGTGATAGAATAAATCCGGAATTTGTAAGGTCAGTAATAGTACAGTGAAGTGAGAACAAGTCAGGTATGCGGTGTTGTCAGGGATGTGTACTAATAATGCAGTGTGGTATTACTATAAGCCAGATATAAGATGAGGTCCAGTATGATACAATACTCTATGGTAAGGTAAGGTATGCTACAGTAATTGTACAGTACTGTGATAGAATAAGTCAAATATGAGATGAGGTCAGGTATGGTACATTAATCATACAATACTGTGATAGAATGTCAGGTATGAAATAAGGTTAGATATGGCACATTAATCATACAGTACTGTAATGAAATAAGTCAGGCATGAGATAAGATCAGGTATAATGCAGTACTGTGATACAATAGGTCAGGTATTGGGTAAAGTTAGGTATGGTACTGTAACTGTACAGTGAGAATAAATCAAGCATTTGTAAGGTCAGGTATGGCACAGGGAAAGTACAGTACAGTGATAGAACAAGTCATGTATAAAGTGTAGTCAGGGATGGTGCATGACCCAGGTAAAAAACCTCTTCCTTTCCACCACCCCGGGCCTACCTACCCACCCTGACCTCTCAAAATAAAGACTCAGCAAAGGTGTTGGATAAAATGGCCACTGCAGCCGTTTTATTAACATACAAAAACAGTAATAAATAATTTTTTTTCTTGCAAAAACATCGCAAATAACACCCCCAACAACATTCAATCAATAAAGAACACCAAACATCCCACACCATTGGGGCTGCAGGTCCTTGGAGCCACCCAAATGGTCTGGCGACCCATCCTTCCTTCTGTAATTACCATCAGCCATCACCCCTGGCTCGAGGGCACCCCTTCTGAAAGAGCCCCACTGTCGCCAGACCAACCACATGTTCCATCATGTGATTAGGGAGCCATAGCGGGCTATGACTCCCACCACCATTCACTAGCTCCAAGGACCACCACCGCCAACCGGCCACCGTGACAAAGGTCACATCACAACCGCACCAACAACCCATGCCACAGCCACAATCAACGGTACCCACAAAGGGAGGGTGGGAATTAAACAACCTGGGCGCGTCTGCTTACAGCGTACGTGCGGAAGGCTTATAAAGCCCTTCCCCGTACCTAACCCGCCTACCGCCAGACGCAGCATGCCAGGTCATGGGGGGAACCTCCCCCTAAGCACGCTCTCGGTCCGGCCCCCATTTGTAATAAGGTGGTGGTTTACATAAAAGTTGGGTGAACCTGCCACCCTGACAGTACATCTATATACAGATAAGTGCCTGTGAGTGCCCTAGTGTTGGGAGTGACAGATAAGTGTATAGCAGCTGCTACTATATCTGCTACCCCGCCATCGCTGCCTCTGAATGCCCGGGCCCTCTGTCCCAAGCATTCAGAGGCAGGAATCAGACTGCCCGGTCTTAACTAAGTGGTGCACCACCAGTGCCGGCCTACAGTGTTGACGTGGGCGGCGCGATGAAATCCTATCATCGCACCACCCGCACCGAGCACAGAGCCTGACTGGTCAGCCGCTCCTCACAGTGTGGGATCCCGAAGAGAGGTCAGGGAGAGTCATGTCTTCTTTTTTTTTTACCAATGGAGCCCATAAGGGCCCCTATACCCTATCTGGCCTATACCCTGCCTGCCTGGCTATAAGGGCTCCTATACCCTATCTGCCTACCTATAAGGGTCCCTATACCCTACCTGCCTACCTACATGGGCCTTAAACTCTGCCTGACTACCTATATGTAAAAACTATGCATAAAGTAAAATCACATATTGAACAGCAATAATACAGTATATGTAAAGTGTAAGATAAGGTTGTGTAGGGTACAGTAATAGTACATTGTAGTAATAGAATAGGTCAGTTATATACCATAATGTAGTCACAATAAATCAAGATTAGGTGTTATTGGAAGCTACATATGGCGTAGTATAAACATAAGTGAAATATGAGGTGAGTTCAGGCATAAAGTAATCTCAGGTATGAGCTGAGCTCGAGTTTGATATAGTTGTGGTACAGTATAGTGATAGCAGAAGCCAGATATCAGTTAAGGCTAAGTATGAGGTGAGGTCAGGTATGGCATAGTACAGTGAGAGTACAATTCAGAAAAAAGGTGAGATTAGATATGGTACAGTAGTATTGCAGTGCAGTGATGGTATAAGTCAGATATCAGGTAAGGTCAAGTATGGTACAGTAATAGTATAAGCAGTGTCGGACTGGCCCACCGGAGGGTCGGTGGATGTTCTGGTAGGCCCCTGGTCCGACACATCGGGCCGCTGCGGCCTCGTAACGCTGAGGTCCCGCCGTGGCCCTGTGGTAACTGGGCAGAGGCGCGATGTAGTTACCTCATCGCGCCTCTGCCTCTTCTCGACCGTACATCCGTCATAGGCTGACGTCATCACGCTGCCAGTGTCGGACAGAAGAGGAACGTGCTCGGCTGGGCAAGAGGTAAGGTGAGCATTAATGTTATTATTTTTATTGGTGAACATATATCTATATACTACCTGTGGGGACCTATATATACTGCCTGTGGAGACCAATATATACTGCCTGTGGGGACCTATATCTATATTCTGCCTGTGAGGACGTATGTATACTGTCTGTGGGGACCTATACATACTGCCTGTGGGGACCTATATATACTGCATGTAGGGACCTATATCTATATACTGCCTGTGGGGACCTATATCTATTTACTGCCAGTGGGGACCTATGTATACTGCCTGTGGGGACCTATAGCTATATACTGCCTGGGGGACCTATGTATGCTGCCTTCGGGGACCTATATAAACCGCCTGCGGGGACCTATCTATACTGCCTGTGGGGACCTATACCTATATACTGCCTCTGGGGACCTTTATCTATCTACTGCCTGTGGGGACCTATATCTATATAGTGACTTAGGGGACCTATATCTATACAGCTGCCTGCCTGAGGGGACCTATATCTATTTACCTGCCTGCCTTTGGTTGCCTATATCTATATACTGCCTGTGGGGACCTATATCTATATACCTGCTTGCCTGAGGGGACATATATATATATATATATATATATATATATATATATACCTGCCTTACTGAGGGGCCATAAAGCTATATACTTGCCTAACTGAGGGGACCTATACACCTAACTAACTGAGGGGACTTATATACCTATAAGTAAGAATCTGCTGGAAAAGCGAGGATTCTAAGATATTTGTGTGCAAATCCGCAGGGACAAGTGTTGGCCGGGAGAAGTCAGCATGGTGGTGTGGACCGGATGGAGAAGAAAAGGAAACATGAACGACTCATTTGAGAAACGTCACCTGTGAGTCACTAAATGTACCTGAACTGTAGTCACTTATATGTGTGCAAAGTGTAATGGTTTATATTCAGTAATGGTGTGGTGGTATTATTCATTCTCTATGTGTTGGTGATATGTGGTCATGGTGTGGCTATATACAGTGTGGTGGTATTATTCAGTCACTATGTGGGGGTGATATGAGGTCATGGTGTGGCGGCATTATTCAGTCACTTTGTGGTGGTGATATGTGGCGTATTATTCAGTCACTATGTGTTGGTGACATGTGGTCGTGGTGTTGTGGTATTATTCAGTCACTATGTGGTGATATGATGTCATAGTGTGGTGGTATTATTCAGTTACCATGTGGTGGTGAGAGAGACTCGTAAGCCCCAGTGCTCCATCTTGATTACAGATTAGTGTCATGATGCCATCACATCGGCCTGTTTAAGTTGAAGTGAAACCGGACAGGGCACTGTAAAGGTGGCGGAGACAGAGAGGCAAAGTGGGCCCCTAAAATAAACTCCTCAGGTGGGCCCTAGGCACCCCAGTTTGACACTCAGTATAAGCCAGATATAAGGTAAGGTTAGGTATCAGGTAAGGTCAGTTATGGTACAGAAACAGTGCAGTACAGTGACAATATTTGTCAAGTTTAAAGGGGTTTTGCCAAGAAGTGAGTTCCTTACCTAACAGGCTGATACTCCCCTCTTGAGGCTTGAAAAAAGGGCGTTGTGTTTCTGTATTAAAAAAACAAGTACCTCCCATGCATGTTCCTGATACTCAGTCTCTGTAGCTGAGCAAACATTGTTTTGTTAATCCCCAGAGGAAAACTGTATTGTGCACAAGCTACATGCATTTTACTTCTCCCTCTTATTTGCTCAGGAGAGAAGATAAGCTCAGCAGGCAGCCTTCTTTCATTCCTTCACAAAGGGCTGCAGGAGGAGAGGGAGGGGGGCTGAGCAGAGAGCCAGAGAGCGTCTGCATGTTTACTCAGATAATTACATTTCAACCAGTGGATTCTCTATACAAAAGACACAGGGAGCGACATGTATGATCGGGAGTTACGCCTGTTTTCTGGCGAAAACTGCGCCTCCCTGTGTCGAATCCCCTGATGTTAGGCGCAACCTTCGCCACTTTCGGCTGTGCTAAACATGAAAGGGCGTGCAATGGGCGCGCCGTGGGCGTTCTGGGTCGGGCCACGGCAAATTCGACAAGTCCGAGGCATGCATGATCGCGGGTCGGAAAAATGGGGCGCATTGCAGCGCTTTACAGCTCCAACAGGCAGACCTAGTTGAATGTGGTCTATCTGAGCGGAGAAGTCGAAGTGGAGCGCAGTATTCTTGTAATGTGCTATAGTTCTACACTTACAGCAGTACACTACAAAAAGAAATGATTTGTCAAGAAGAATAAATAATTAAGCAAGAAATCCTGCTTGGAGGACAACAGGTCCCAGCAAGCCTTTTATTGTATATACTGGATTGCATTAAACTTTAAAGCAGCCCCAATACATCTAAAATTGTTGTTATGGTAAATGTTTAATAACACATCTGTCCAACATCTGCATTGGCTTATGTGATGTTAAATTAGTGTAATTTCCACGGACTTTGGAATACATTTTGTAGTAGATATTTTTTTCTTTGAAGCTAATATATATTGTCATTAATGTTATTGTAAAAAAAAATATTAATACATTGATTTAATTGTTCCTGCACTTCGATATGTCTGTTTATTAAGTAATTCATTTTAAAGACCAATCCATTTTATTCTTCATTCTGTGTAATGTATTTCCGACGCGAAATCCGTTCTGGAATTACATTGCAAATACGTGCCACACTTTGTGACGCGTATTTGCAACGGATTTGCAACGGTTTTAGCGTCGGAAATACATTCCACATTATTTACTATGGGGAATGTATTTCCAACGCGAAATCCGTTGCAAATACGCGTCACAAAGTGTGGTACGTATTTCCACAATAATTCCGGAACGGATTTCGCGTCGGAAATACATTACACAGTATAAAGAATAAAATGGATTGGTCATTGAAATGAAGTACTTAATAAAATAACATATCCAAGTGCTCTAACAATTAAATCAAGGTATCAGTAAATATTATCCAATAACATTAATGACAATATATATATTCTCTCCTAAGAAAACATTCTCCACTATAAAAAGTATTCCAAAGTCCATGACAATTACATTAATTTAACATCAAATAAGCCAATGCAGATGTTGTACAGATGTGAATTTTGGTCTATTGTTTTATTAAAAAATGAAGATGTATTTGTAAAGATGTGAATTTTGGTCTATTGTTTTATTAAAAAAATTAAGATATATTTGTACAGATGTGAATTTTGGTCTATTGTTTTCATAAAAAATGAAGATGTATTTGTTCTTCATTCACATCCAGATTTCCCATTGGTAGCCATTCTAAGCTACTTGTTCCTTATTTTAGGCTCAGTTGGTGATGTATTTACGGACGTAAATACATCTGTAAATACGTCCAGAACTAAGCCCTGGGAACATAGAAACCCTGCTTGGAGAACCACAGGTGCCAGCCAGACCTGTGCTGTGCTGTCTCTGGCTTGACATACAAAATATAATACAATGTTTATTAATAACAAATAAATATTAATTTTTTATTAAAACATTAGACAAAAATTCACATCTCTACAAATACATCTTCATTTTTTAATAAAACAATAGACCAAAATTCACATCTGTACAACATCTGCATTGGCTTATTGAATTTAAAATTAGTTCAATTCTCTCCCTTTTTTAAGACCTGTTCTAGCTATTATTTCTTTCTTTGGAGAGCTTATATATATATTTGCTTTGATTTTAAATGATCAACTTTTTCTATACATTGCAATGTACTGTATTTGATTCAACTTTGATTTTCACTTTATTCATTCATTCATTTGAAAGACAACTCTTTTTGCTATTCACTAACATGTTTAATGATTTTTCGCTGATTTCCAGCCTTTCTCGAATCGTAATACATGTTAGGCGCAGTCCTTCTGCGCCTAAGTTCTGCACTGCGCCTCACACACTGGCGAGGCGCAGGGAACTTTACACCGCATGTATGAGCGCACCTCGGGCGCCGACATAAATGAGGCACAGCTTTCACCAAAAATCCCGTGAAAACGGGGGCTCCGACGTGCCGATCTTGATACAGGTCGCCCAGGATCTTTCTCCCCAGTCCCTCAAAGCTGCTTCATGTTCCCTGCCATCAGATAAGAAGTGCAAACAGTGCAAGCACAGCCAGATCAGCTCCTGTCAGCTCCTGGTCGTGTCTAATGTAAACTGTCAGGAAACCAAGGCCATGTAAGGAAGGCCATGTAAGGAAGACTTCCCTTTTTTATGAAATATATTTAGAAAAGTTATTAAATACCCATTTTGGAGGATCCCACATCAACATTAGATCATGGCAAAACCCCATTAAGGTGAGGTCAGGTATGATACAGTAATAAGTCAGGTATGAGGGGAGTTTAGCTATCAGGAAAGGACGGATATGGTACAGTAACAGTGCAGTGATAGTACAAGTCAGGAATGAGGTGAGGTCAGGTATGGTACAGCAGCATTACAGTGACAGTATAAGTCAGGTATGTAGAAATCAATGCATTTAGAGCAGCACCGTACATCCAATAATACCTGGATCACCGACCATGCAACAGATCGCCCAATGAAAAGGTGGCCAACCTTTCTCTTCAGAATATCCAAACGCAAAGAGTCAAAATAGGCGTCAGCAAGAAGGTGTCCTTTACAGTACAAAGTAGTGCAACTTTTCGACCCTATACAAATGGGTCATTTACTCCTTCCTTATATAATACAAAGGCAGTTACTAAAACAGTGTACAACCAATCACAAAGTAATTGTAATCAAATCATCTATGCAAATATGCAAATAACCTATCACAAATGAGGCTACATATAACAAACATACTCACTATCCAATAAAATCTACGTATATTGCAAATATGGATCAGTCAAGCGGGAACTCCGGTACCATGACTGCTTATTCCGGCGTCCTGTTCTGGCAAATGTGCATGACCAGTAAGCATCTCACGTCACACATCGTGTATTCAATCTATTGCGCATTTCCGGAAGTTCAGTGCAAAGCGGGTGGAATCTCTCCCCATCTCTTCCCAATCCTGCGCTGGTGGCGCTACATTGATGACATATTTTTAATCTGGACTGGGACATTGGAGGAGTTGGATTCTTTCCATTCCTATCTTAATGACTGTAGAAGTGCTTTAAAGTTTACAAAGGAAGTCTCAGATACATCACTACAATTTTTCGACACCTTGGTTTATGTAAAGGATGATCAGTTACAAACTGATCTATTTGTGAAACCCACTGACCGAAATAATCTTCTGGAGTATAGGAGTTTTCACCCCAGACATATGTTAGAGACACTTCCATGGAGCCAGCTTTTAAGAGTGAGGAAGGATGGTGTCAGAAGATGAGAAGTTGGACAGTCGCATCAAAGAGATGTGTGACAAGTTTGTTCAGAGAGGGTAATCTAAACCTCTCTTAAAGAGACATTGCACTAGATTAAAAACTGTGAAGAGGAGAGATCTACTAGTGACTAGAGAGAGACAGAATCAGGGTAGGATTCCCTTTGTGACTACATACAGTAAACTGGGTTATCAGATTGCAAGATGTATACGAAAAGAATGGCACCTTCTCCAGAAAGGTTTTCCATCCATTCCAGAATTTTTACAGGTACCAATGATGGCATATCGGAGGAGTAGTAATCTGCGAGATAAACCTGTAAAATCAGATTTAAGTAAAGATAGTGATAGACAGATGTATTTAGCCCCCTCAAGATCAGGGAATTTCCGTGTCTTAATTGTAGTAGCTGCAATAATTTGATACGAGGCGATTCTTTCTCTCATCCATTTACGGGTCGTTCTGTTAAAATATGTGGTAGATACACTTGTCGATCATCATATGTGATCTATATGATCACTTGTCCCTGAAGCTTGACCTGTGTGGAAGAGACGACCATGGAAATCAGAGAAAGAATTAATAAACATAAAAGTACAATAAGACGACAAATGATTGATTTACCAGTAGTGAGGCATTTTATTGAGAAGGGTCATTCAGTATCACAATTTAGATTCAGAGTGATAGATCATGTGGCTCCCCTACGTAGGGGGCGACCGAGAAAAAATGTTACGTAGAAAAGAGTTGAAATGGATTTTTGATTTAAGATCATTACAACCATCTGGCTTGAATCTTGAATTCAATACCAATGGGATGTGAATGGATTGACTCCTTTGTATATTGGAAATTGTTGTATAAGAGATTTATGCACTGTTGGTTTTATTATTCTATTTTAATGATTACTAATAAAATTTTATTGTTTTCTATTTTTAGATGGATCAGCGGGATCGATTTGATTTTTTGAATATCCGTAATATGCACTAGTGTATAGGTATATTTGGATATGGTTTGCAATATGCCGTATTAATTTTCAATGGATTATTTATTAATTTGTTGCATGACACTTTATTCTTTATTAGTTGTGTTTATTTTTATGATATTTTTTATTACTATTTTTTCTTTATATTTTTAATTTTTTATTATTTTTCTTATTATTTTTTCTATCTATATTTATTTTACTATTTTCTTCATTTTGCTTTTGTTAGTTACTTTTTTGAGTTTTTTTCACTTCTCTTCTTTTACTTTGCTAACATGCAACTTTTAGGAATATTTATATTTACCTAATTATGTAGTCTGCAATTGTGGGCATTAGACATGCGCATTAGGTAATAGCGATGGGGAGAGATTCCGCCCGCTTTGCACTGAACTTCCGGACATGCAATAGACTGAATACACGATGGGTGACGCAAGATGCTTTCCGGTTATGCGCATTTGCCAGAACAGGACACCGGAATAAGCGGTCATGGTACCGGAGATCCCGCTCGACTGATTCATATTTGCAATATACGTAGATTTTATTGGATAGTGAGTACGGTATGTTTGTTATGCCACATTTGTGATAGGTTATTTGCATATGAACAGATGATTTGATTACAATTACTTTGTGATTGGTTGTACACTGTTTTAGTAACTGCCTTTGTATTATATAAGGCAGGAGTAAATGACACTTTATTTATGCTTGAGAAAGACCCATTTGTATAGGGTCGAAACGTTGCACTACTTTGTACTGTAAAGGACACCTTCTTGCTAATGCCTATTTTGACTCTTTGCGTTAGTATAAGTCAGGTATGACACAGTAGCAGTGCATGAGGAAATTTTTCCCTAAAATGAGGACAATTGTCTTCTACTTCATGGGGTTTTTTGCCTTCCTCTGGATCAACACTATAGCACAATAGTATTTGTAGTCAGCACCTTCTCCATAAAAAATATCCATGTTTATTGATTCATATAAAAACAGAGAACACGTCAGCTAACATGTTTCAGGACAACATAGCCCTTGATCACAGCACCATAGGGAAAGAAAACCCTTCCCGTAAGAAGCAGTTCTCATTAACTCCTTAATGGCAAGTTATATTTCAGCATTGTGATTCTAATGGATTGTTCACACTAAAAGCTTTACAACTGTTATGTAATACAAAATACATCAGCCAATTCCCTCATGTTGTTTTTCCAGTTGAACAATTTTAATTTTATATATTATTATTTATATTTATTATTATAGATTACTTTATTTTGATGTACAATAATAATTAAGATATAACGGCATAGCATGAAGGAGAAACATATTAGTTTTTCTGATCCAGATGTTGAAACTGCAGATTCCTGTGTATCTGACTCTGAGGAAATGGAAACCAGACCTGCTACACGCAGCATGATGAGGACACAGACAAAAAATAATTATCCAGGAGGAAGAAGAGCCAGGAGGAACAAGTTCCATCAAGAACAAAGAAACGAACAAAAATCAAAAGAGGAAGTAAATGTAGTTATTCTAACTACATATTCTTACATCTTCAGAGACTGAAATACTTCCAAAAGGTTTAAACTTTGCTTCAGATAGCCCTTTGAATTTATCTGAAATAAGTAAAGCCACAAGGTTACTGTCAAGCGACACTGTTTTGAACAGATAGAACCACCACAGGGTGATTCTGTACAGGATAAGAGGTCTAGCAATGCACAAAATCCTGAGAGGGGTGTTGTTAATGAATATGTGGGTGTGGAATTTAAGGAATAAACAAATATTTTAATATTAGAAAAATTACAAGCGGAAACAGTAAAAAAGGCTCAGATAAAACAACAAAAAAACAGCAAACAAATATGCCACTAGTTTTTTTCTACTAGATGAAGTAAAAAATTCTTTAAGACAAAAAATATCATATAAAAATATTTACCGATGTTACATCAGGATAAAATTTTGTCACAAATTATAATCACAGGAGGTAAAATTTGTCTCCAAACAAATTAGTAACCTAGGCGATATGATATCACCTAGTAATTTTTCTAGTGATTGCTCCAAAAGCTAGCTTTCACAGAAAGTTTTTTATATATGTGCAGGCAATAGATGCAATGGTCGCACATATGCTTATCATAAATCCATTTTTTTCATCGAATTTAAGCACAAAATATGATACACATAGCTTTATTAACTGTTATTCTCAATATGTGAATTACATTATATACTGATATACTGCCACAATGTAAGCTAATATATGTGGGTTGTACCACTAGAAAATGGAAAGCTAGGATTACGGAACACATTGTGGATATACAGTCTAAAGATAGCAATCTGTCAGGTGCAGCAAAGCACTTTGTTGATTTTCACAAATGGAGTATACAGTATTTTTTATTTTGGGCCATAGAAAAGATAGATAAGCCCACTAGAGGGGGTAACTGGAAACAAAAGTTACTTTTGAGAGAAGACACACCTTTCCCGAAAGGTATGAACTATGAGCCCAATCTTCAATATATATACTAGTCACATATTATTGCTATAATTAGAATCTAGAAAGCATATATGCAATGCACACACAAATGCTAATTTACAGTCATTAAATATTGTTGGTACTGTGTTATGATTCCTTCATGTCGTTATATCTTAATTATTATAGTACATCTACAGTACAGACCAAAAGTTTGGACACACCTCCTCATTCCAACAGTTTTCTGTATTTTCAAGACTATAAAAATTGTAGATTCACACTGAAGGCATCAAAACTATGAATTAACACATATGGAATTATATACGTAACAAAAAAGTGTGAAACAACTGAAAATATGGCTTATATTCTAGGCTCTTCAAAGTAGCCACCTTTTGCTTTGATTACTGCTTTGCACACTCTTGGCATTCTCTTGATGAGCTTCAAGAGGTAGTCACCTCAAATGGTTTTCACTTCACAGGTGTGCCCTGTCAGGTTTAATAAGTGGGATTTATTGCCCTATAAATGGGGTTGGGACCATCAGTTGTGTTGTTCAGAAGTCAGGTGGATACGCAGCTGATAGTCCTACTGAGTGGACTGTTAGAATTTCTATTATGGTGAGAAAAAAGCAGCTAAGTAAAGAAAAACGAGTGGCCATCATTACTTTAAGAAATGAAGGTCAGTCAGTCCTAAAAATTGGGGAAACTTTGAAAGTGTCCTCAAGTGCAGTGGCAAAAACCATCAAGCGCTACAAAGAAACTGGCTCACATGAGGACCACCCCAGGAAAGGAAGACCAAGTCACCTCTGCTGCGGAGGATAAGTTCATCCGAGTCACCAGCCTCAGAAATCGCAGGTTAACAGCAGCTCAGATTAGAGACCAGGTCAATGCCACACAGAGTTCTAGCAGCAGACACATCTCTACAACAACTGTTAAGAGGAGACTGTGTGCAGCAGCCTTCATGGTAAAATAGCTGCTAGGAAACCACTG
This sequence comes from Phyllomedusa bahiana, assembly GCA_025379985.1. Classification (NCBI taxonomy): domain Eukaryota; kingdom Metazoa; phylum Chordata; class Amphibia; order Anura; family Hylidae; genus Phyllomedusa; species Phyllomedusa bahiana. Next base: position 65,740 of record JAODAL010018865.1, read on the forward strand.
CTAAGGACAGGCAACAAGCACAAGAGACTTGTTTGGGCTAAAGAACACAAGTAATGGACATTAGACCAGTGGAAATCCGTGCTTTGGTCTGATGAGTACAAATTTGATATCTTTTGTTACCACCACCTTGTCTTTGTGCGTCGCAGAAAAAGTGAACGAATGGACTCTACATGCCTGGTCCCACCGTGAAGCATGGAGGAGGACGTGTGATGGTGTGGGGGTGCTTTGCTGGTGACACTGTTGGGGATTTATTCAAAATTTAAGGAATACTGAACCAGCATGGTTACCACAGCATCTTGCAGCGGCTGCTATTCCATCCGGTTTGCGTTTAGTTGCACCATCATTTATTTTTCAACAGGACAATGACCCCAAACACACCACCAGACTGTGTAAGGGCTATTTGACCAAGAAGGAGAGGGATGGGGTGCTACGCCAGATGACCTGGCCTCCACAGTCACCAGACCTGAACCCAATCAAGATGGTTTGGGGTGAGCTGGACTCCAGAGTGAAGGCAAAAGGGCCAACAAGTGCTAAGCATCTCTGGGAACTCCTTCAAGACTTTTGGAAGACATTGTCTTTTGCTGGATATATGCCATTGTCTATTATTAGATTTATATTATTAACTATAGAGACATTATTGTATCTAGAGTAGTCAGATGTTGGGATGTGGGAGATTTATGCATTTATACTTATAGCAGTATATATATACTACATATTTTGCACTTTATAGAGGGTTTTGGTTGGTATTTGTCTCACCAGCTACTACATTTTGGTGATTCTCTATGTACCGTGAGTTTTTCGTCCTTTTTATATATTTTTGTAATGTACTAATAAAGATATAATTTTTAATAGCTATGATCATATGCTCTCATTTTGGTCGTTTGGTTAACAGTATAACTGACATGCTAGTATTACTCAGCAGGTCGATACGATTACAGTGATACCCAATTTGTATATTTTTTTATGTTTTACTGCTTTTACACAATAAAAACACTTTTATTCAAAAAGGAAAACACGTTTTTGCATCGCCATAGTCTGAGAGCCATAACTGTACGGAGTTGTGTAGGGGCTTGTTTTTTGCGGGAAGGGTTGATGTTTTTATTGGTATAATTTTTTGGGGGACAAGACTTTTTGATCAGTTTTAAATCCGTTTTTTGAAGGCAGGTGAAGAAAATACTGCAATCCTAGTAGTGTTTTTTTATTTTTATTTTTAACAGCGCTCACCGTGCAGTATCCATGACCAGTTAGCTTTACTCTCTGGGTCGATACGATTACGGCGATACCCTATTTATATAGTTTTTTTAAATTTTGAAGCACTTTAAAAAAAAAAAAAAAAATGTTTTTATTGTGTTAAATAATATTTATGCATTGCTGTCTTCTGAGAGCCATAACTTTTTTTTATTTTTCTGTATACAGAGACATTTAAGGACTTTTTTTTTTGTGGGATGAACTGAAGTTTTAATTGTTACAATTTTGGCATTTATATGAGTTTTTGATCGCTTTTTATTCCATTTTATGTGCTGCAGGATGTACAAAAATCGCAATTCTGTGACTGTTTTTTGTTTTTGTTTTTTACGGCGTTCACCGTACAGGTTAATTAATGTGACAGATTTATAGGGTGGGTCGTTACGCACGCGGCGATACCAAATATGGGTACTTTATTTATTTTTGATCTTTTTTGGGGCGATTGGCGTTTGTAAAGGGGAAAAGGGCGGTGTACGTGTTTTTATTTTATTTTTTGTGTTTGTGTTTTACTTTTTTTTTCTCTTTTGACATTTATTTTTACTTTTTTTCACTTTTTCTTCTGACAGCAATCATCAGATTGCGGTTAGAAGGCAGACCAGTGCACAGTATTAGTACGGTGTACTGGTCGCCATGACAACGCCTGTCACCATGCCCACAATGCATTGCGGGCATGGTGATGTCACAGATGACCCCGGGAAGTGCCGTTCACTTCCCGTGGCATCAGACAGGGATCGGTGCCGCACTACAGTGCGGCAGCCGACGGAGCAGGCAGGAGGAGCTCACTCCTCCTGCCTGCGGCTTTATTATCGCAGCCATGACAGGCTGCGTAATAAAGCGTAATCCCCCCGCGGCCGGAGCTCACTCCGGCCGGGGGGGATACGGCATGGCGCCCGCGGTAATTTACCGCTGGCCCCATGTTGCGATCCGCCGCGTGGCAAGCCCGCGCGATCGCCAGGGCGTATGGATACGTCCATTTGCGGGAAGTCACTTCCCGCTAGGGCGTATCCATACACCCTATGTCGGGAAGGGGTTAAGGAGTTAATGAGAACTGCTACTTAGGGGAGGAGTGTTCTTTCCCTATGGTGCTGTGATCAAGGGCTATGTTGTCCTGAAATATGTTAGCTGACATGTTCTATGTTTTTATGCCATTTTAATGTGATTCAATAAACATGGATTTTTTTTATGGAAAAGGTGCCGATTACAAATACTTTTGAATGTGACTTCGTTGGAGCTGCAAGGTTCACAACTTAGGTGTGGCACTATCCAGATTACAACAACTCGAACAAAGGATTATTTCAGAGAGAGTGGTAAGCACAGAATTTTGTCTTTAATGGACTTTGTTTGCTCACTATAGCACAATAAGCTGGACTGAATGGACATCTGTCTTTTTTCATCATTACAAACTATATAACTGTTATATAGAGTAATAAAGCACTACAATGATATTATGTCAGGTATGAGGTGATGTCAAACATCAGATAAGGTCAGATATGGTACAGTAACAATACAGTTATAGTATGTCAGGTATCCAAAGAGGTCAAGCATCAGGTAAGGTCAGGTATGGTAGAGTAATAAAGCAGAGCAATGATAGTATAAGTCAGGTATGAGGTAAGGTCAAATATCAATTAAGGTCACATATGGTACCGTAACAGTGCAGTGATAGTATAAGTCAGGTATACGATTAGGTCAACAGCGGGTGGTTTGATGGTAACACCTTTGGCCAAAGGTCCAAGGATAGTGGACACCTGGCCGCTATGTGACTGGGGGCATGACAGCTACAGCAGATGATCTCCCATGGGGCAGTTCTTGCCATCGGCTCTGACCCACATTTGGCCTTGAGACATCCTTTTTGTGGAGATCTCGTTTTCTTCTTTGGGCCATCAGCAATACTCCCCAGGATGGAGAGATCAGATTCCCAGGGTCACCCATGGATTTTTCCTTCGTGTTCAGCAACACACTTAAAATCGGCGAGGAAGGGCTCCACATTCTTCTCTGGGGTCATCTTCAGTAAGGCCTCAACTTACAGATTTCTGGGCTTGCTGGTCGCTATCATGGCTACATGGAGCTGGGGTCTTCTTGACCCAGACTGCTTCCGTCAGTAGGGCCACTTGTCGTATAAGGAGCTGGTTAGTGCCTTTACTGACTCTGCATAGGTCTGCTGCTGCTGAGTGCTGGCCTGTCGTCCATAGGCTCTGTCTGGGTCTTTATCTGGGCCACAGCCTTAACCATCGACTTACACATGTACCCGCAGGGCTATGCCCGCATCCTCTACCAACTGTGGGGATCAGTTTATATGGCGGTTTGTAAACAGCAGAAACGTTTTAGTCAAACGGGTGGTCTTTATTTTGTCATATGCTTAATAGAAAAACACAAAAAAAAAACAGACTTGCTTCAGCCGGCACATTGGTGACCATAAATATAGTCCTTTGCAGAGAAAAAGAAAATACACAGGATATAGCACAGTTTCTGCAGGACACAGCACAGTTCCTGGAAAGTCTCCTATTTTCCTTAGCAGACACAGGGATACAACACCAGAGCAAGTTGCTTTCAGACTCGGAACCACACCCCCAGTTCACTTGACCTTCCTGGCTTACATAGCCAACAAAACCTGGCCTTGACCTAAAAATGTGGGAGTAGCCATCCCACCCAGCTCTTTAACTACTTCAGTAAGAGCTAGTCCGGATTAGCCGAATTAGCAGCTATGTTAACTATAATCAAGTGTCAGTCACCTACTGCTACTGAGACCTGTGAAAACTCGCCCTTACTTCATCGTGTCCAAGCACCTCGGTGACACAAACTTGCCGTCATTGACAGTTCCTTGTGACTTCTAACAATATATAATAAGTATAATATTTACAGACAGTTCAGTGACAATCCTCCATTCACATGATTGTATGTGCTCATTAACCATTGATATATCCTACCAGACTATAGGAAGTGAACCCACTAAATATAGAATACAGTCATCTTCCAGAACTGTTAGAGGAGCAGGATCACATCTACTTCACATTGTGAGGAAAAAGCAAACAGATTGCTATTACAGAAACTCATTTGGCATGAAATATACGGCTCTGAAGATTGATATTTTCTGCTTATGAAACTTAACATAAAATTAAATTGCAAATATTTCTCAAAACTGCAAGAACTGTGGCCCTAGGGCAATCCATCACGGATATAAAACATTGGTTCAGGTCTAGTGGGCCTGTTTCCTGATATGATTTATAAGGTGAGCAGATTCATTTCATTCTCTGCGCTTTCAATGATGACTGTTGTTTTTTGTGCCTGCTCTGGTCATATCAGAATGCTAAACGAGGTCTGTCCTTTAAGGAGTAGCTTCCAAAAACTTGCACAAAATACAACCTTTTGAGTCCAACAATCTTTTATCCTTTTCTGGAGACGATGAGTGACAACCAAAACATCCATCATGAAGTGCATTCTGTTTACAATGACTGCCCCCAGCCCTATAAAGTGCCAAATCTGTCTGGTAAGGGAATGCAATGCCCAACTAGTCAGATCTGCTAATTAGAAGTTTAGAGAAGCTGGTTAATAACCCTTGAGGCTGATAAAATGCCATATTGATGGTTATCAAACTTTCTAAGGGGTAGGTAGTTATAAGAAATTGCTGATAACAATATTTAACAAGTTGATGAAGACAAACATTCTTTAAGACATCTGTGCTAATTCCTGATTGCGTCTTTGAGACTTATTACAGCAGACCCACAGTAGCCTCTGAATACAAACAGCCTGCTCCTGTGGGTCATCCAGACTTAATCCTGCAGTAAGTGTTAATTTTACTAATGTGTGATTACAGTCAGGATAGGTACAGTATAGAGATTGGGCGTGAGGTACTCCTACGTCCCTTATGTCCAAGATCTCACAATGCACAGTCAGTTAACAACCATGGCGGAGCACTGTAGGCTGTCTGGCCCGTTAAGTAGCCTTGTAGGGATCAGGCTGCATTAGGCCTCTGCCCTACAAGACTTGAGAAGGGTGCTGCAACATAGATAGCATGATGATGTCAAAGCATCACTCTGCCTGTACCTAGCCTTATGTGCCACAGGCTGCTTTGGGCCTGTGACCTATAAGGGTATGTTCACATGGAGAACTATGGATTACGCCTCTTCTCCCCACTCGTACAATACGATCGTATTGTATGTGCGGGGAGATAAGTGACATGTCAATTATTTGTGGCAAATAAGCGCCGCAAGTAATGAATGTCAATGGCGCCGGTGGGCTGCCGCGTCCCCTGCGCCGGAGGTGTACGCGTGTATTACCGTGAGCTCCCGAAACACATGATTTTCTGTGGCGCGTACTGTACGCACCGCAGTACATCGTGTGAACGTACCCTAAGATGTCAGGGGACTGTTCTGGCATAAGCGGCGTGATGACATCACAGCATCATGCTGCCTGTACGGTGCATCACCCCGAGAGATGAAAATTTAAGAGTACTTTGACACATCACATTTTTTCTGTGTGTGACCCATTTACTCCGCTAAGTTTGATAGCCATGAATTAAAGCCTGTCTTTACTTTTACAACCAATTATTTTAATGTGTCCAAAATAAGATAAATAAAAGATATAATCTGATTGTGCAGTCACAACTCCTTTCATTTGTCCTCTATTTCTTGCTAAGGGACAAGCAGAAAAAAGTTTGACTGGAGGATCAGCCTACATAGGAGTTGTTTGTAGTCTGTTAACATGGAGGTGCGTACTCTAAGGGTAAGTCCACATGGCATGGTTTTTTGTCGGATTTTCAGATGGTTTGCGGATTTGGAAACCGTAGCCTACACGTAGTGTATTCTCAGCCGGACAGATTTTCACACCACCGGTGATTCAAAAAGCTCGGACTATGCAAAATCTTCCATCCGGTTTTTGGATTGAAGGTGTGCTAGTTAATGGTTAAGAGGTCGGGCGAATCCGCAAACCGCGGAGAGAACTGTCCCCCAAAACCATTGAAAAGATGATAAAATACAGGTTAGATTCTTAAACAAAATGCGACCAGTAATTTACACTTGTCGTGTGGCCATACCCTTAGTTTGCATATGAGATGAAATACATTTTTTAATCCTGCCTATATTTTAGAGGCGCCAGGACAATATTAAAAAAACATGTAATATTTTATTGTCTTGTAATTGTTAAAATAGTCAGTAGTCAGCTTTCGTGCTTATAGCAGGAGTCCAAAATTCTAACAAGAGGATCCTGTACTATGTTGCAGAACCTGTAAGTGACAATTGTGGTAATGCATAGGGGCCAGCTCAAGCTTAAGGGCCCACATAAAACTGCACCCTTGGCCACCATGTAGCTGGGTCTTTGATCTACATTTGACCAGAGCTATAACTTCCTATTCCTGTTCCTTTCCCCTTCCCAAGCTTTAACCTTCACAAACACACTAAGCAGTTCATTTCATGCAGCCGCAAGTCATTCTCTCCCCGACAGGAGGACAAAATGATTTAAGCAAATGTCAGCGGCGCGGGAGCTCATTCTTAAATTTACTCACTTTGATTAAAATGTAAATATTACAATTAAATATAGCACAAAATGGAATATCTGCTCCTTCTCCTCTGCACACAAAAGTGAAACTCATTTCTGGGGAGTTAAAGGCAAATGGGACTTGTCAGTGACAGAGCCTGGGAGATAATAATGAGCTGACGGGGAAAATGCTTGGAGCTGAAATCAAGCCGGTGACACACACAGGAGATCCGCTGACAAATTGAATCTTCTGTAAAATGAGAGGCACTAAAGACTGCAGTGCAGAATCCAACAGAGGAGAGACTGATAGAGGCTACAAAATCTCCATCCTCTGCTATGGCCAGTCTTTTCAAAATTGAAATGAAATGGATTTTAGGATAATATACTCTTGGATGCCACTAGCTCTGCCGGGTACATATAGCTTACATATAATGCTGAGTAATACTGCTCGTCTTGTCCTGTTCTTCAATTACACAAAGTCAGCAAAGGACCCATAGACATTAGGGGAAAGTCACCCAAACCCACCAATTTCAGCCGGACCATCTCACTGTCAGATGTGTACAAGTGCCTCCTGATTAGGGGAGCAGCTGTAGTGGGTGCAGCGGTAACAGTCGCTACTGGGCCCTGCAGCCTAAGGGGGCCTAAAGCCATTCTGCCACATAAGAAGACACCAGTATTTTAAATGGCACATAGTAGCTGAGGGCCCCATTTAACTTTTTGCACTGGGGCCCAAACTTGAAGTTACGCCTTTGCTCACTGACAGCTAATGTAGTGGGGTAGAAGGATCAGACATTTCAACACTTGATTCTTTTGCTTTCTGCAGAGGTGTCTGGCAGTGACTTTCTCTTCTATCCCCACCTAAAAGATAACTGCTGAACATCCCTGTGTACTGAGGGATAGCTACTGGCCAGAACAAACATTCGGCTGACAGCTATTAAAGGTGTATGGGCACCTTAACAACACTTGATACAAAGATATAGCTGCAACTTTGCCAGTAAATATAGTCTAATACTCAAGTCCCAAACAGGGGACCTATATACCTATACCTATTGGGGGACATATAAACCTTCAGACTGGGGCCCATTTCCCCA